>JARYHS010013630.1:70514551-70567260 GCA_031002005.1 Vandiemenella viatica | reverse complement strand
ACCCTACACCACTTACTTTTGCTCTCTCCTAATTTCAGCGTTGTGGTAAATTATTCATCATCTCTCTCGGTAATTTATTCCAATCCATGACCCCTTATCTACGAAAGAAAATCGTCCCATTTACTTATTTCTGAAAATGAGTGCCAGCTTGTGATCAAGGTCACCATTTCTTTTCCTTGCATTTCTCCTAATTCTTCCACCAACATCGTTCCTTGCCTCATCACCAATATACGCCTTGTACACTCCCATGACTTCAGGGACCGATCCAGGATTTTTGTTTGGGAGGGGCTTTAGCGGCTTTTGGCTTGGCGGGCTTGAGTGGTCCATTGGTTTTGGGGGGGGGGGGCTGAGTTGGGCAAGGGTAGTTTTTATAGTCTACTAGGATTGCTGCCCCCTTAAAAGATCATGAAAGTTTAAAAAAAAGTCTATAAAATTACGATATCAAGGGTTTACCTAGATAGTTTTGGAGGGAGCTTGAGCCCCCTAGCACCTTCCTAGTCCCCCCTAGCCCCCTCCCTAGTCTCCCCCTAATCCCCTCCCTGCTCTCCCCTAGCTCCCCACCACCCCTGGATCCGCCATTGCATGACTCCTTCACAATCCTCCTGTCTTTCATCGAATCCCCATTCCAGTTCCTTTATGATATCAGTTATTTATTGTCTTCTGCAATTTCCGAACACAAATGTAGCAACCTTTCTTTGCGCCCTCTCCAACTTTGTTTTTGATGGCAAAAATGCGTGTCGCATAATATACCACCATATTCGAGCAATGGTCTGACCAAAGTTTTGAAATCCAATTCCTTTACTTCTCTGGTACATCCTCTCATGACTCGTCCCAACTAGATTTCGAAACCTTTCTCTACAACCAGTCCAATGTGGCCTGCCCTGTTGAGTTTTTTTTGTTATCAAATGTTATATGAAGGTACTTACATTTCAAGTCTTCACTAAGCGATTCGTTTCCAAAATTATAATCACAATCAATTTTAATGTTTTATCTGTGTACCTAATAAGCATACTCTTCTTCTTAACTGACTTCAAAAAAAGGAAGAGGTTCTCAATTCGTCTGTATTTTTTTAAATGTATGTTCAGCGATATCTTCGCCAATTTTGGAACGATTTAAATGGAATTTTTATAGAGGATAGGGTATACCTCCAAAGTGGTCCCATACGAATTTCATTGAGAAAACACCACTTCTATCCCTTTTCACCCCTTAATTTTTATACAAACACACATTTTTTATCCGATTTCGATACAACTTTGGTCATGTATAGTCAAAAATAAAGAGAAAAATAGTGTCAACTTTTTGTTTGAAAAAACTGAACCCCTCTTTGCCTATCCACCCCCTTAGTTTTTCTCAATGTTCTTTACACAAAGCTACACTCAACACCATTAAACTGATCTCCATTAAAGTTATAATATACATCTAATTATTCATGGAGAAGTTTTATGACCAAAAAACAATCTCTCCCCCTTTACAAACCTTAATTTTATAGAAAACTACATTTCTTATCTGATTTTGATTGAACTTTGCACATGTATACTTTAAAATAAAGAGAAAAGTCCTGTCAACATTTGGTCTGCCAAAGCCCAACCCCTCTCCCTCCTTCCACTCCCTTAATTTTTGTCAATGTTCTTTATACAAAGCTACAGTCGGCACCGTTTGATAGACTGCCAAGGAAATTGGCGATTATATGTATTTTGCACAAAGAAGGTTTTTGACCAAAAAATCCAAAAACCACGCCCTCTCCCCATTAATTTTTATACAAACCCACAGTTTGAGGAAACAAGAGTAGTGCAAGATGGAGCAGTAGCCGAATTTCGTTGAATTTAACGTTTTTCTGCAAATATACAGCAATTTGAAAAGCGCGTACGACAGAGATAATCCGGAAACAGAATACTTTCACTACACTCACATCACCTGAGTAAAAGTACATTAAGATTAAAGTATGTCTAGCAAGCTTCTAACATTCAGAAGCTATTTGACACCTGATGAAGACATCAGAGCCAACTGTCGAAACGTTGTGTTTCTAAGACCGCAGAGAAAATTACATCGCGTCATTACGTCTGCAAAGTCTACAATCATACATTAATTTTGTACTCGTCGTCGATGTCGAGATATTTCGGGACAAGGATTCTGAAGTAGTTTGGCCCTGGCCTTCCGAAGAATTTAGCCTGGCAATCGTCTGTAGTGATTTAGGGAAATCTTGGTAATCCGAAATCTGGTAGGCCAGACGGGGATTTGAACTCGCGCCTTTCTGAATGCCAGCAGCTAACGTTACCACTCATACATCAGGCTCGATATCCATTAACTGTTCTTACTCGCAGGGTCAACACCCAAATATTTTTATAAAAAAAGGTCTCTGTTTAAATTACTTTCTTCAGATTTATTCGAAATCTTGTTTTGCTTTATGTTCTCAATGTTTCTGCTTCCATTAAGGGGTAAAATTATAACTTGAAGAGTGACATGTGTGACGTGGGGTGTAGTGCGCATTGCCAGTGAATGTACCGATCGTCGTGGCCAATCATAATATGAATTTTACTCTGAGTTTGCCGCAGGGCGACAAACATATCTTCACCAGGGAATTTAATTAATTTATACAACAATATTAGCAGAAACAAACGCGTAATAACAACAGACACTAAAAAGTGGATTGCCTGCCGTAATGAATTACTGATTTAATCATGCGAAATTTAATAAATCCTGCGCAATAATTCTGAGCGGAAAACGAAACCCACTGAACGTCGAATTCAATTTAAACTACACTAATGAATTTAAAGTTACTCGTAATTACATTTGCTCATGTAATAATGGACAACTGAAATGAGAAAATTTTAATAATATTTGTTGTGCAATAAACGAGGGGAAAATCATTAGACAAAACTGATTATAGCAATATTTGCTTAAATTTTAGTACTCTAATTCGGGAATGCTTTTTCATTTGAAGAGGGCGATTATAAGACATTTTTTCCACGCAAAGAACATGGATAAAATTTTGAAGATTCAGTTCTCTACTTTGACCAAAGATTACCTGTGAGCTTGAAATAATTAGAGCTCCTCCATAATGCCTGCATTAGTACAGTGTTTGAATATTAGCATGTAAAAAGTTCAGAAACGTGTGTACAACGGAGTCTCTGTTACGATATTCCCAAATACCTATTCACGTTGAAAGCAATGTATGAAGAAAATAACCCGAAATTGAAGAGCTAGTATAAAAATAAAAATGAATAGTTTGAAACTTGTCAAAAGTTACAAACATTTGTTTGTTCTGGACATATTTATAACAAAAAAATAATTTTAATAATATATAACTGTTCGTAAATTTTTTTAAAATATTCTGCCAAAAAAATTGTTGGTAATTTTGTGTCATAATTCTAGTAAATTTAATTTAATTGTGATTGAGCTCACGCTCTGATGGAAATTTCCCTACACACACAGTTTCCCCCCTTTCCTGTACCCACCTACTTTTTCCCTCTTCAAATTTCAACTCTAAATTGTTTCAACGTTTTTGGTAAAGTATTCATCAATTCTCTCGGTAACTTTTTCCAAACCCTAACCCCCTTACCTACGAAAGAAATTCTCACACCCTTGTGCGGCAAGAACTGCTACAGAGAATAGATTGGAAGTTATATTCTTGCATGACTCTGCATCTAATAACAAAACGTAACATGTAAATTTAAAGAAACACATACTTTTTTTGATACTTGATTTGAATTTTTAATTCAAAGGTAAAACATAAAGAAGCACATGCTTATGGCATTGTTGCCAGAGATATTCTCAAAGGACATATAAAAATAGGAAACCTTCATTCTTATATTATTTTAAGAGCAATATCCAAGTACAGAGAGCGAAAATATCTTCCAATGTCTTCGGCTAGCTGGGGAGTGTACAGACATCATAACCAAACTGACCTTTTATTAACGGGTTAGTAATTATCTCATTAATATAGCCTCACTGAAAGCAAAGGAAATGAAAAATGAATCGTAACAACTTACGTTATGCCACGCAATATTAGTTTTAATTGTGGTCTAGGCCGCATAGATTGTGATCATTGTGGATATACTTTCATTAAAAAGTAAGTAATAATTTCAGTAACATGGTTGCTCATGAAAATTTAAAAAATAAATTAGTCATTCCCTCTGCTGTAATTTTGACCTAGGCTAAATAACAATCCAGTCAAAACTCCCGCTAACATTGCTGATCGAAAATTAAAGATTTTAACTTACATATTCATGGGAAAAGAATTTAACGAATACATCTACATCAAACGAATATAGATAAACAAAGTCAATTAATAATTCAAACGAAATATCTACTTTCCTTTTAGTGTTCTGTCAATTCGTTTCTTCGCGGATGATTATTTAAATAGACCTGTTATTAAATAAAACTCATAACCTATATTACACAGTAATTATCTATGGCCGTTGTTAATCCACAACCGAATCCTGGCTGCGTGACGTCAGAGCGTGACTGACACAGTGACCAAGGTTAGCGTATTATTAGTATAGATAGATTAAGAAACATGCCGACTGCGAAATCGGAGACGATTTATATTCGAAGAACAACACGATGTAGCTAATTTAGTTGCACATTTTAAGCAAAAGGCTGAAATAAATACTAAGAAACGTGAGATAAAATAAGTATATTTCTCCCTGTTTGGAGCGACTAAAATGTCCATTTGCGTTCTATTGCTTCCTACGATTCGAGAGTTGGCAGAGCCCCACGATCAGCAAAAAGCCTCGATAAGAGTGGCGACAAGGGAACACTATTATTCTGAATTTGCGCCTCTGTTAAGAGTTTCAGTTATTGCCTGTGGAATGTAGCACACTGCGAAATGAGTCTTCTCATTTGCATGACTAGCGCCGAGCTAGGGTTTTCCTTCTTTTTCCCCCGTCCCCCTGCGACGGAACATTAAGCACTTCGGAGGCAGCGCGAGTATTCCGGAGGCGTAGCTGCGCGCTACCAGTAAACCCATTTTATGCCGTTTTCACGACGGCTTGTTAAAACCTAATTTCGAGCGAAAACGGTCTAGAAAATGAGAAACGTTACATACGGCGTAAAATCAGTAAGGCTGGCCGGCGTATGCCCGCGGCGGTGCTAAATGATTGCAATTTGGGTTTGGTGCCTGCCTCGCGGCTGGGCTCATTTCGTTAAACTGATTCTCAACACGTCGTTAACATTTCACCCTCCGTTCGCATTTCGCTTCCTAACTACATTGCGTCTCGCAATGAAAGAGAGAGCAAACTTTAAAATCTAATTAGTAGACTTGCAACGAATCGTATATTCTGCCATACGCCGAATACCGAATATTCTGTAGACTTCTTGGTCGAATAGCCGAATATTCGGCGAAAGCATTTGGTCGGCTTGGCACCAAAATCTGTGTTTCTGGGCTTGTCTCTCGCGCGTCTGTTCAAGTATAGTTACCGCCCATCACTACGTGCCTGTTTTGATACGCTTGATGTATACATAGCTTTTCAGAACTGCTTATACCCCTTTCCGAATTACACCTTAGATTGTTCGATAGTGACTATTTCGATCAATTCTTTTGTACGAGTAATATATGGCACTTTTCAACGGCACCAAATGGATCGATGACCAAGTGCGGAATTTTCGTAGTCAAACCTCCTCAAACCTTGTTATCTTGATTTTCGGGGTTGAACCGCGTCAATTTATCAAAACCTTCGTTTCTGCCACCATTCTGTGGCCTACTTCAGAGGAATGTCCTCTGAAGAAGGCCACAAAATGATGGCAGAAATGTAAGGTTTTGATAAATTGACGTGGTTCAACCCGGACAACCAAGATAGCATCGACAACGATCGCGGAAGTCTGCGAACATACAACTCACTGAGAAGGGCATTTAGGTTAAATGTTAAATATAGGCCAAAACGTCATCATCCTTCGTGTTTGTCAGTGACAGGTTGGTAAACTGGGAAAATTTGAGACTTCCAACGTTTTGCTTGAATAGATAAATTCTGGTAAGAAAACTTAAATTATGGCCTTCATTTTACTAAATTTAGACTGTAATCTTGTAACTACTACTGCCTGAGAATGCAAAATAATTTTTTCATCTGCATCACAATCTTCCACTGCTAAATTTCAGTAATTACGAGTGTGATTGAAGCGAATAGATATTTAATATATTTGTTGATTTTGCGTTGACGTTGTGGATGTGTAGTATACATGATTATTTTTGTAATTATAAGTAAAATACATTATCATTTAATGAATCATCGTCAAACAATTATCCAGTTACAAAACAAACAAAAATTCTTAAGTATTTGGTATTCGGCTGGATAGTACCTAGATATTCGGCATTTGACAGAATAGGACAATAGTGGCCGAATACCGAATAGTCGCCGAATTTTCGTTACAAGCCTAGTAATCAGTCATTCCATGTAGAATGGTGTAAAATTGTACCATGGTTTTAGGAAGTGACATAGTTTTTTGTCAAAATAACTGAAAGTTGTGACGGAATTAGTTAAAAGAATGAGTAAAAGCCCGAAAATAAATAGTATAGTGAAGGAAGGAGTACTACCTAAAAGGGATCGAAAATCGATTTTGATTTGGTGTATGATGCTTGACTTTTTGTTGTGCAAAGAAAATTCTTCTGCAGCTAATATCTTTGCTTTAACTCTTAGCAGGTGCTACTAAATGGCCTTGAAAACAGCTTCGCTGTATTCCTTACGCTTTAGTGACTTCTTTGTTGTATTACAAACAGAAAAAGGGAAAACGGGGGGGGGGGGGGAGAGAGTCTGGAGAAGTACCACCACCGCTGCCTGAGGACAAAACTTAGTATAAAGTGGTGAGACCGTAGAAAAATCATCAGTATCATAGAAGAAGTGAATACAACAAGCATTGAGGTCATGATAATTATGCACCAACTTCGACGCATCGGACATGTCATCCGAATACCGAACAATCTCCTCCAGAAACAAATAATATATTTACAACTTAAGAACGGCTAACGAAATCTGGGAGGACAAATGAAACGATGCAGCGTTGGGATTAAGTCCAATCTTAAGAAACGACTAATAAAAAGTAACAACTGAGCGGAAGTAGCGTCTGATCGATCTGCGTAGCAGAGAAAGATACGCGAGAGCTCACAGCACAACGCCGGCGACTAAAATCCGACGAAATCGTAGGAAGGAACGGAAGAAGAGTTGTTTGGATGATCCTGCGGTTCTAACATCCGACGTTTAAGGACTCATAAACAATAAACTCGAAAGACATATTCATACATGTTTGCTGTATGCAGTTGTGAGGTATTTTGTAAGATGTAAAATAACAGCGGGAGTGAATACAGTTATTTGCTATGAAAACTAAAAAATCATAATATATATAATCATTTAAAAAACAGGACTGCAATATGTTTTTTTCTGTGAAGTGTCTTATAACCAGTGGTTACCACCATTCCTGTGGAAATTGAAATAAACTTTCCAGTCACAACCAATTACGCGTAAATTGTGACATGGTGGAGTCACAAAACTATCAAGACAAGCCTTTCCATGTTCTCCTGTTACAAATTTACAGTTTTCGTATAAATCGATCGAGTCTCATTCTGTAGATCACTTTATTGCATATCGCTGCCCGGAACTATCTGTTATACTGCGTAGGATGGTTGTGAGCAAAAATGTTGTTAAAAGTCACGTGGTACGTAAGGTTGATCACACAACCCACACAGATCCTGAGAATTGAGACTTCCACAACACTGTTGTCGGAAATCATGCCTCTCTTTAATGTTGATTTTATGAAAATCAATTATGTCAAATTTCTCCCCTATTCCTGAGCTCTATGTCAGAGAGTCACTCGGTGTCCTTAACTTGAGGAAGAGAATCAAATAAATCAGTCCTCCTACAAACCATATTGGCTTCCAATAAGTTCTGTGTTATTCTCTTTATGTAAAATGTATTTTTTTTAAGGTCAAAGCATATATTACCCCGCAATTCACTCACAATACCAAGGAAAACCACTTAGAAACAATAAACGGCGGCTGGTACACCAGACACGATTTTTGAATCCTTCACCTTTCAAGTGTTATGGTGTAGTAAGATAAAATAACAGTGTATGGAGTACTGTACTTTCAAGACACTAAAAAGATCCCTATCAAATGATTCGTTGCAGAACACTATCGCCGTCAGTTCTGTCATCATGTTGCTTGAAGAAGGGGATAAATTTCATTTCCCGCACTTGTTCGTCAAATCTTATTTTCCAGGTTTGTTCACTTCAATGCCGGCGTGATGAAATTCACGACGATATTTTGATTAAATAATTGCTCAGGCTTCCGCGATCGTCGTAAGTATTATCTTTGTGGAGCAGATTCGATTTATTGAAAGCTAACGTTTCGGCCATCTACTGTGGCTTTTAAAGTCCTCTGATGAAGGCCACAGCAAGATGGCCGAAAGGTTTCAACAAACCGACTCTGATCCATTCGGAGAACCAAGATAATAGATATTTTGATTGTTTACTCAGGCATAATTTTTACTGAAAGTTTTACGACGAGTAGAGATTTCGTTTGAAGGTTTAAATATAATTACAGCTACAAATAATGAGGAAAATGCGAGCTTTCGAGGATGGGATAAAAATCCAGTGAAGCTACATTAACATTTTTCGTTTGACTGTCGTTGAAATTTGCATGGTGTTGATGCGAAAAGTTGAAAGTGAAACTGTACAATAAAAATCGTAACTGCATGAACTTGCATTAAGTATTGTTTACTAGTGTTAAAGCCCGTAAAAAATGATAGTTTTAACGGAGTCGTTTATTCGCACTTGCTTTACTAAGCAGAATTGTTACAAAACAACGTTCAAAGCAATTAAACGAAGCTTACTTACTCTGTAGCAAGGAATTTCAGGTAATCATAATCTATGTTGCATTTAAAATTAACTACAAACTCCACTAATATCGCTGCTAGAGATTCAAAGCTCAATCACTCGGAAATTAATACATTCATTGCATCACATAATAAGGTCATTATGCATCGTGATATAAATTTGACCAAAAATCTTAACAGTTTCTTACATCTATATTTTTCGTTACCCGTTATTCAGACCATTATTAAAATACCTAAACTGCTGACACAGTTGGATCCATTAATTAATGTCTTAATTTAAACGCAATACACACTTTTCTTTCAGTGTTTTGGCGATTCATACCTTTTCGGATGTTTAACTAAACAGAACTGTTATTAAATAGGACATTTATCAAATACCATGTAATAACATTTCTGGCAGTTGTTAATCCAGCAACGAAGGCCGGGTTCATGACGTCACAGCGTTACCAACACGATGATCAAGTTTAGCCATTTATTAGCATTGCTGGTTACACCAGCATTGTGAGGAGATAAGGAACGAATGAGAAATAAATAATTAAGTGATTTTTTTATTGTTACAACTGAAGCGTGTGGCGGGTTTGGGTGCCTTATTGCTTTAAAAACAAAATATATTAATTTTATTCTTAATCTCAGGGTAAATATAGTTTAAAGTTATTTCAATTGAGAACGGGTTCGTAATCAATTACAATGCATGATATGATTGTTCATCAATAAAAGTTCCATAACCTGGACATTTATTCATGTTAAAATTTACATATGAATTGAACAGATCATTTCGGTCATCATCGAAATATTTAAACTTATAAACAAATTAACAATCAAAAGGACAAAGGCACTTCATTGGTTTTGCTGTAACCACGAAGTTATTTTAATTTATGCTCCGGCTAAAAACTCATTGGGTTTCGGCAGATTGAAACTGTTATATGCAAGTTTCCTTGCCAGGGTCGCTATTTGGGTGAGAGAGTGACTTCGAATATTAGTGCACTTTCCTGATGAAGGTGTTTACCGTGAGTCAGCACAGGGGAAGATACACCAGCACCTGTCTTCACATGAACCACTTCCAATCAAACTTGTGTCCGTGAGGACATAAACACTTATGACTTTTCACGGGTCGCCTCTTGCCGGCTGCCCGCTCGCTTCAGTGACCTCTCGTCTCGAGATCTGCCGAACGAGTCCTCGTTGCCATCATAGCCGCTCACTTCCACAGATCGGGAAGACTCACGGACGTCGATTCAGCCAATCCCGTCCCTTCTCTCTCCCTTCCATCTCCGGAAAACGTCCAGACATGAAAGCAATGTTTTGCATAAAATAGTAACTTATTTTATATTGGAGAATCACCGTCCTTCCCACATACACACTCACACACACACGACCTCTCTTCATTCAGGCTCCCCTGATTGGCCGCGGGTTTAAGTTTCTGGGAATTACAAGTTATCGCCACTTCCTCGGTTTTTCATTGTTCGACAAAACAAGCCGTGTTTGTATTTCGCCACGGTCTGTCTTCATAAATTGTCGCGACTGCACAAATCACTACTATGAATGTTGGAGGCATATAAATTTCGCTCTTAAGACGACGTTCCTACACAGTCTTTCACTAGTTGACAGTGAGTAGGGTCCCCTCTTGTCAGAAGCTAAACGCCTCGCCAATTTCCGGGAAGATGGGTCACGTAGGTGGCTGACCCCCCTTGGTCACTGTGTCGCTGGCAGTTAACGTCAGCACAGAATAATTGTTACCTGCTGCTTATAACCACGCTAAAAAGATAATGAAATCGTAATGGTCTCATACCATTACATATGCTTCATCGTCCACCAAAAATATATTTGTATATAAAATATATTTTTTTTTTTTATTGCCATTATTTAGTACCGGTACTTTATAAATTCACTTCACATGTTCCCTTTTGAGTTATAAGTTTAGCCTTCCTAACTTTGCTATGTCGTGCCTTTTTACATTAGTTACGTTAAACATTAAAATACAATCTCATTGATGATACCGAAATGCTTCTTAATCAAACAACCCCTTCTCAATTTAGTGGGCAACACTGATATACAATACAAATCAATAAAACTTATTAATGTGCTAAAAATAAATTTGACACCCTTTTCAGTCTAGAGTCCCGTTTTTTGGAAACTATATTCCGAGTTTCTTTTTTTTTTTTATTAAAAAAAAAAACCAGTCGCGTTTTAGTGCAACTATCAGATCAGGTTTCATGAAACTATTTGTGCAATGGTCAATCCTCTCCGGAGTCACAAAATCACAAACACGCTTGCACTCAACATTCATTCTGGGAACACCTTAACCTAATGTTTATACACAATTAATACTACAGCTAAATTGCATTCTAATTCTCTACAAAGGATTAGATATTATTGAAAATTACTGAAAGTAAAAGGATTCCTACACTACAATATTTGTACGAGCTCTATAACCAACAGTATGACATAACAATTTTTTAATCAGCCTGTTACAAAAAAAAATGTTTTTCAAAAGCTGAACCAACTATCTTAGGAGATTACCAATCTCGCTGGCTTTTCATATCAGATTGCGTATATGGCGTTTCATTCAGTGATTAAACAACACCACATTGCTTATTGCGAGAAAAAAAAAAAAAAAACTTACATATGAGCGGGATACCTTTCCTTACCCTTTTCGATTTAGTCCCATTATATCACATAATCGTGTTTCTTGTGTACTAGGTTCATCCTTGTTTATTTTTGTATGTATTCACGTATGTTTTGTGATGGTAGTTCAAGTGTATTGTATAGTGAAACCTAAATGTCCTGTCTTTTCATTTTGAAAATGCGACATCTTTGAAATTTTATCCTTGGTGTCTGCGACAAATTAAACGTAATTCTGTGGCAAAAATAAAATATATCTGCGGCAGTCTTCACATGACATATTCGCAGCTCTTACCAATGCAAATTTTGCTGGCCTAAGGCGTTGAGAAAAATTTGGTGCATTATGAACAACACACGGAGAACTTAAGACGTAGAATTTGAAAATGCGGTAAGCGTAAAATTCAGTCATTGCGTTCGATAAGTGCATTGCTATGAAAAATGCGAGAAGCATATATTTCCGCGAAATCACATAAGTGTCGGAAGTAAGTAATTATTTCTTGTGTACAAGGTAAGAAGTGTTAACACCATCTTTACAGCCAAACTTAGTTACGACTATGTTTGCCCGTAATCTAACACCATTGCTAATGCTATTTAGACTCTTACAGTACTCACTACTGTCAAGTCTACCACACAATTAACATGCCCAAGAAGCTTCTCTGCAACTAGTGCACAACACAATTTCACAGACTAAAGATTCACATTTCATTAATGCGACCTCGCTACTATAAACTTTCAATTTCGGTTTCCGTTTACAACCTTCGAACGCTGGTGTTAACACTTCTTACCTTGTACACAAGAAATAATTACTTACTTCCGACACTTATGTGATTTCGCGGAAATATATGCTTCTCGCATTTTTCATAGCAATGCACTTATCGAACGCAATGACTGAATTTTACGCTTACCGCATTTTCAAATTCTACGTCTTAAGTTCTCCGTGTGTTGTTCATAATGCACCAAATTTTTCTCAACGCCTTAGGCCAGCAAAATTTGATTTCATGTATGTTTCATCAAACACATATGCCTACACTATAAACGCCTGATCCCAACAAAAATTAAACTCGTGTAGGTTCCTTCAAACACATACACTACCTTTTATACCTACAATACTAAATTTATGTTATTAATGCTGATTTTATTTACATACTCGGCATCCCCTAGTATTCTTATGGTTGTGAGGACCCTGATATGGAATTTTTCGTACACTGTTCCTGACATGAAACAATGAGGTTTTCCTGTGGCATGTTTTCACTTGAGTGTGCAACCGTAATTGCATGAACATCAGTCTCTACGCCTTGATATTGATTTTTACTACCCGGACGATTTTCGCCATTCCAATGACCCTTAATGTCTTTTCGGAATGTATGTGGGTTTTGATTACTGCTATTATAAGAACGATGCTTGTCTTTATTATAACCTACCCTGTTATTGTTCGGACTCCCATTCTGTTGATAGTTTGTTTGGTCCCCCTTTCTTTCGTGCCCATGTGTGGCTCTTTCTCCGATGCTATCTAAGTTTCTTAGTGTTTCCAAAAATTGAGAAACATTTGTTATGATTGCCGGGTTTATGTGGGCTTGAACCAACGGAGAAAAGTGTGTAGCAACCGCAGAAATAAATTCCGATTCCGACATCGGCTGGTCAAGATATCTCGACAGTACTATTAAATTTTCCACGTACGTCTCCATGGAAGAATTTGCCATTGGTTCATATTTACCCTGGTACAGCCTCATTCGAGTTTTATTTTGATGTTTATGTGACCAGAATGATTTCAAAAATAAATCTTTGAATTCACTGTAGGACATCTCTAAATCACAGGAAACAGAAAACCAAGAATTATATTGATCTAGCATGCACTGTTTGATTATTAATAATTTCAAATTCTCAGGAACATTTTTTATTTTGAAATATGTTTCCAATTCTGACAACCATGCCTTTGGATTGGTATCAAATTTCGAACCAAACTTTGGAAGTTTTAGATCGATGTGCACCTGATTAGAATAGACCTGTGTTACTGTGTTTGTCCCGTGCATTCCCTGTGAATTCTTTAATAATTTTACTTCTCCCTCTACTTGCTGATATTTTAAAGTAATTTCCTCTTGGAATCTTTTGTGATCTCCAATAAGATTACTACTATCATCTTTCAGAGTGATTATAGAGCTAGCTACATTGTCTACCCTAGTATTCATTTGTGTGATTTTCCCTTCTATCTGACCTTGAATTTCATGCACGAAATCTGTTACTTGTCCGATAGAACCTCTTGTTTCAGTTTGGATGTGTTCAACCTTGGAATTAATTGAATCAATTTTAGTGCTAATGGTTTTATTTTCCTTATGTAACCGGTCACATGTGTTGGACAGTTCTACAGTCTTTTCGGAAATCTGATCTAGCTGTGTGTTCACATTGGTTTTGAAACCATTTACTTCCGCCCTTAATTCGGAGTGAACGTCTGAGAATTTTTGTTCTAAATTTTTCTGCATATCATCCTGTCGTTTTTCTAAAGAGTCAATCCTGCTATTTGTACCATCTAACTTTTCAGCCAAAATGTTGAGCCCTTCTTGAGATTTTTGAAAGTTAGAAGCTAAATCCGCTTTCATTTCAACCTGAGACTTTTCAAAGGTCGAAGTTAAATCCGCTTTCATTTCAACCTGAGATTTTTCAAAGGTCGAAGCTAAATCCACTTTCATTTCAACCTGAGATTTTTCAATGTTTTTGCGTAAGTCTGTCATGGATTGTGCTATATTTTGTAAGAAGAACATTATATTTCCTTCATTCTGTAATGCTGAAGGCACCTGATTCCCTTGTGAACTTTGTGTTGATGTGGAGGGATTAGCCACGGGTGATGTTTCAATTACAGTGTCTTGTGCATCAGAACTTCCCTGCGCAGTCTCATCCATAGTTACAGTTGAGTTAGAACTTTCTTCTGATCTATCAATAATGATTGAATTTACACTTAAGTTGTCCGAAAGATTAGTGTTGTGTTCTGCAGTTTCACTGTTCATTAACCTCGTTTCTGTACTTTCAATTTGCTCCCCCTTATTTTCAAAATTTTCATTGTTATTTTTCATTTCGGAATTTTGATTAACAATTCTGCCTATTTTATTGATTTGACGTCCAGATCTCAGAATCATAGAACCCCTAACACGTAATTAAATGTATGAATCCCGACAATACAAGTAAAATTTTCTCCCGCACAATACAAATTAAATTCACACGCAACATGAAATTTTACGTCAATAACACAGAATTAGAAAAAATGTCATTTCCAAAGCCTACCCTTTTTTTTAACAAAAAAAATCATCGAACACCATATATGCAATC
Source organism: Vandiemenella viatica (assembly GCA_031002005.1). NCBI lineage: Eukaryota > Metazoa > Arthropoda > Insecta > Orthoptera > Morabidae > Vandiemenella > Vandiemenella viatica. The sequence goes on along the minus strand of JARYHS010013630.1, from coordinate 70,552,501 downwards.
AGGATATTCAAGTCAACGCCGTTTAAACATATATGAAATATGCCACATCAATGAATACAAGACAAGAACAACATCATAAAATGGAACATCCAATACCATAAAAACACAACATCAGACATGTAATGCACAGAAATAAATCACAGTGTCAGCAATCACTTGTACAATCGTCAGCCATCCGCTACGAAATTTACTAAACATCGATTTTAGCAGCATTCTTTACCGCTGTAAATAAATTTATATTAGTTATTGCAGCTGGCTCCTCCATTCGTCCTCCTGAAAGTTTAGACAACAACACAAATTTATGCATGATAACTATCAGATAAATTGCACTATATTCTCACTCAAATTTAAATTTTATCCAACGGATTAAAATTGAACTCGTGCCCCACACGTTAGGCGTCAATGAAGCGTGTGGCGGGTTTGGGTGCCTTATTGCTTTAAAAACAAAATATAATTTTATTCTTAATCTCAGGGTAAATATAGTTTAAAGTTATTTCAATTGAGAACGGGTTCGTAATCAATTACAATGCATGATATGATTGTTCATCAATAAAAGTTCCATAACCTGGACATTTATTCATGTTAAAATTTACATATGAATTGAACAGATCATTTCGGTCATCATCGAAATATTTAAACTTATAAACAAATTAACAATCAAAAGGACAAAGGCACTTCATTGGTTTTGCTGTAACCACGAAGTTATTTTAATTTATGCTCCGGCTAAAAACTCATTGGGTTTCGGCAGATTGAAACTGTTATATGCAAGTTTCCTTGCCAGGGTCGCTATTTGGGTGAGAGAGTGACTTCGAATATTAGTGCACTTTCCTGATGAAGGTGTTTACCGTGAGTCAGCACAGGGGAAGATACACCAGCACCTGTCTTCACATGAACCACTTCCAATCAAACTTGTGTCCGTGAGGACATAAACACTTATGACTTTTCACGGGTCGCCTCTTGCCGGCTGCCCGCTCGCTTCAGTGACCTCTCGTCTCGAGATCTGCCGAACGAGTCCTCGTTGCCATCATAGCCGCTCACTTCCACAGATCGGGAAGACTCACGGACGTCGATTCAGCCAATCCCGTCCCTTCTCTCTCCCTTCCATCTCCGGAAAACGTCCAGACATGAAAGCAATGTTTTGCATAAAATAGTAACTTATTTTATATTGGAGAATCACCGTCCTTCCCACATACACACTCACACACACACGACCTCTCTTCATTCAGGCTCCCCTGATTGGCCGCGGGTTTAAGTTTCTGGGAATTACAAGTTATCGCCACTTCCTCGGTTTTTCATTGTTCGACAAAACAAGCCGTGTTTGTATTTCGCCACGGTCTGTCTTCATAAATTGTCGCGACTGCACAAATCACTACTATGAATGTTGGAGGCATATAAATTTCGCTCTTAAGACGACGTTCCTACACAGTCTTTCACTAGTTGACAGTGAGTAGGGTCCCCTCTTGTCAGAAGCTAAACGCCTCGCCAATTTCCGGGAAGATGGGTCACGTAGGTGGCTGACCCCCCTTGGTCACTGTGTCGCTGGCAGTTAACGTCAGCACAGAATAATTGTTACCTGCTGCTTATAACCACGCTAAAAAGATAATGAAATCGTAATGGTCTCATACCATTACACAACTAGTGTAAGCCCGTGACCGTTTTTTTCGTTTCGTCATTGGTCTAGAATAGTTCCAATTTTGAAGGTCAAATATTATGACAGGTTGGCGTGATTTGCCCTCTAATTCACACTTAGGCCGAACTAAATCTCTGACGCTTGAAGAACTCAGTAGTATCAATGACGTATTAAACGCGGACAGAGACGATCGCGCAGTCGTATAAATGTTTAAAATTCGTGGCTGGTAGGCTCGAACTTGCTGAAATGCAAACTTGAGTTTTATTTGGCTATAAAAGTTCACTCTTCAAATTTGTGAAGAATTTCTAGTTAAAGGGAGTAAGTAATCGCTTCAAAAGCATCAAGTTGTTTTTTTATTCAGGTTGGGAAAACGTTCATCTATGGTCATAGTGTCTGTAACAGTCAAAGAATTTAATACAGATTCCAGATTATAAAATAGTTGAGCAACTCCAAAGAAATGAATTGCTAGAATACTCGATTCGGTAACGTATTTGGTAAGATGTGCATTTTAAATAACCTAATGATTTACATACATCGAATACGAATAAAGACTATTAACGAAAGTGGTCAGTAAAATACGTAAAAAGCAAATAAACCGTAATGTATAAACTTTTCTCAAGCATCAAGATTAGCGAAAGTTTTATATATACAGTAGAACTCCAACTATCCGAACTCCGATTATCCGAATCGCCGATTATCCGAATCAATTTTTTAATTAAGACAGAAACGTACTGCGAAAATGCTCCCCTCTTTTATAAAAAGCAACCCAAAGTTCGGATGACTGCAGCATTGTTTACCGAGTGGTACGGCCAAATTTTTCATCCCTGAAGTGCAAAAGCACCAAAACAACCCTTGGAAAAGAAGGCATTTTCAACATACATACAATAATTAATTAAAATAGACCCATTTTCGGAAAAAATCCGATTATCCGAATGGGGTCCGGTCCCAATAAAATCGGATAATTGGAGTTTTACTGTATACATGTATATATATATTTAGCCTGAGTGGAAATGACATCAGTAATTTAAGTTTCTTAAAGTTTTGTATGTTGCTTTCATTAGCGACATTTTACTGAAAGGCAGTTCCACGTTTTTCAGCACTAAAGTGTGTAGATAATTTTTAACTATGAAATGCTACGAAAAGAAAACTTAGTGAATGTATTATGGCAATTAATTTTGTAGCAGTTGCTTAGCTATTACATTGTGGACATAACCTCGAATTTCTCCTAATTATATCTCTGGTCGCTGTTAATTTGCGAGCGATGGTTGGTGCGCGACGTCACCGGTCTCCAGCCAATAGCTATCGAGGCGAGTGAATAAGTTTAGGAAATTATATTGTAGAAGATGTTTTGTACAGTTCATACGGCGAACCGGTTGCTCTGTAATGGTAGCAGCAGGAGCGCACAACTCCGCAAGACGGCGTGCAGGCACTGGCCGTGCGCTATTTGCATAACGAAATCCAATTTGGCGGCGCAGCGCTCTGCGGTCTGGTGGTCAGCCCCCGCAAAGTGGCTTGTGATTTCTCATTTCGCCCTCTCGCTGATCGGGTCCCCCTAATCTGCAGAACGGCTCGGATCCAATAAGCGGACTGTGACAGCACACCGGTCGCTTGCCGGCTGGCTATTGATTTCCCACAGGGTCCGTCCGCTCCAGCTCACTTCCTTTGAGCTCATTTCGTCCGAGCTCCGTGAGCCGTGATCTCCGAGCACGGGTCAATATCGCAGACGACGCTTCGGACAGGCCGCGTCAGTGGTATAGTTTACAACGGGCTCGCGTGTATAAGGCAGAGGTTCTCAACTGTGAAGTCCGCTCAATCCGTACCGATACTAGTGATCAGCCACACGTTGTCCCACCTAATTTCTGACTCAAACCCACTGCTGTTTATGAATTGATGAACTGTTGCCTTTTTAAGGTCGACGTCGAGGTCTTTAGAGGCAGGAGGCTTATGGGAATACCGAATGGTAAAGAATTTGGCCACAGTACTTTTTTGAAGGAACCATTCCTGCATTCGTGGGGGGTGATCTTGAGAAACCATGGAAAATCTAAATCTGGATGGGCAAAAAATAACTTCACTACTTGAACAACTCTCTGAACTGAACATACACACTGTCGCAATCATCCACATCTATACGAGCACAAATCGTTGAAGACAATGGGAAAGCAACCCAGTTCACCTTCCAAAAAGAGTTCCCATTGCGACTACCTATGCCTGAATCGAGTATGATATCATAAGAAGCTTAAGGTTAAAGTTAACTTCCGCTTCACTTTCTCGTAGTTCAGAATTGTAAACTTATAATTTCATGAGCACGAAAATTCGAGCAATAAAAGCCAGCAATTTTTATTAAATGGTAGAGGCGTCCTACACCTTAACGCTTCACCTTAATTGTTGCTTTAACTTTCACCCTCATTTATATTTATAATTTCTTTTTATGATTAGTTGCCACAACATTCAATTACTAACTGTAATAAGCGAAAAGTGTAATTGTGGCTGATGGGTTGGAGGGCAGTAAGTCGTGGGGCCTCGCAGGTGTCGCGTGCCGGTTGGAAGAGGGTCGAGGGACCTGTCCTGACGGATGAGTCCGCCGTGGGCAATAAGTCGCGAGCGTTTAACGAGTCAGCTGGGAGCGCGCTGCAGACCGCTCGATGCCAATGGGTCTGCACTATCGGGCGCCAATACTGTCGCCGCTCGCTCGCTCGCGGAAACTTTCAACAACTCTCCAGAATACAAGCTATACATTTCTCCGAATTTTATTACCTAAGACCGCATTCTCTATTTTCTATATTTGTTTTTTTCTTTTAGGACTTCATGGTTCATAAACGTCGAGATCATCATAACCGGGAGAGAACTGGGGAAGGAACGGAAATGAATTAGGCCATGGCCTTTTGAATGAATTTCCCCAGCATTCGCATGGAGTGGTTTCGGGAAACCATTAAAAATCTAAAACTGGATGACCGACGGGTCTCGAAGCAACGTCCTCAACACCGAGCGTTATCATCTCACTCATCACTTTCGTTTTTTTTTTAAAAAACGGGACATAGAAATGTCCTCAAGCATATCACTAGCATTTTATGACGCCTTGTTTATTCGTACCCAGTTACTTTCAGATACCTACAGGTCCATCGTCAAACAAAGATTTATTTTTTCATTGTTTGCCTACTTTTTTGTCAGGCAATTGAGAAGAATCGCGCGGGGGAAGGGGATGAGCGGTAATGCTCAGGCCTGGCGTTGCAGAGGATACTAGTCCAAATCCCCGGTCGGCCATGCAGATTTCAATTTTCCACGAAATCACTCTAGGCGAATCCCAGGGTGGTTACTTAAAAAGGTTATGGACGAATAACTTTCTATTCCTTCCCAACGTCCTCTCAGACTTTTAATGTCATCGACGTCAACGAGATGTAGAGCACGAAAACAAAAGAAAAACCGCTGGTTTTTTGAACCGGGTAGTACGGTGGAAATAGGACGGTGGCTGGATGCTGGTAAGATTTTCTCTCCTCCGCATACTATATTGCCATGGAGTATCGCGTATTCATTTACCACTCTCTTTTATCTTTAATTAAATCTCTCATTCGGGAGGTCGCGGGTTCGAAACCCCATCCGGGCATCCAGATTTGGGTTTTCTATGGTTTCCCAAAATCACTCTAGGCGAGTGCCGGGATGATTCCTTCAATAAGGCCATGGCCGAATTTCTTCCAGTTCCTTGTCCCCAGTCCCATCCCGCCTCTAATGACCTTAGCTGTCGACGAGGAGTAAAGCAATAAGTAAAAAAATAATAATAAATAAATTAATTAATTAAATTATGTATTATTCAAATCCAATGATTATTTTGTCTCCATTCTAAAGGCGTTCGTCATGAGATTGATTAAAGCTTTAGACTGATGGGAAGCATGAAGAGAAGAAGTCAACCATTTTCCTTTTAGTCAGAAAAATAGAAATGATTTATATTCTTGTTAAGGTGATATTGAAGTCATTCTGCTAAGAGGAATAGACATGAGGCGTATTCGTTTCAGCAAAATGAAGACAATGCTCTTTCAGTGAGAACCTCAGTGAGGCTCCTTAAGGGTATTTTCCCTTCACGACTCATTTTACTTTTCTGTAATTTTACGTGGTTCCTTCGTTCTTCCTATCTGTAGGTAAACAATTTTTTCCTACTGTTGTACGTGAAGTTCCAAGTCTACCGAAGAAGCTACGGACCATTGGAATACTTAAAGAATGGCATGGATTACAGAGAATTGATTGGGAAATATTAGTGAGAGTCATAAACAACATTTTTCTGGGACAGAAAACTTCGAATAAAGAAGGAGGCTATGTTCTAATGGATGTCAATTATTGCAATCACAAATCACAAATTATTTTTTGAAGTGAAAACTTCTATAGTCATGTTAGGCGATGTTTGGACTGGGGTAAATCTATTAGCTCATGACATTCTATGAGATGTTGCGCGTATAATATGCGCGTTGGACGCGTCACCAACATGCTAATGTTAACAGTATATTTGTAGCTATAAATATGACATTTTGCACTTCCACAGCTTTGAAAGTATAGATTATACCTGCATCAACTATATAAAAATGAATGAACAGTATATCTGAAGCTATAATTATGACGTGTTACGCTTGGACAGCAATGAAAGTATAGATTGTACTTGTATCTAATATATAAAGATGTATGTTTTTTTGCCAATGTTCTTCATACAAACACAGTTTTTATCCGATTTTGATGGAACTTTGCATACGTATACTTTAAAACAAAGAGAAAAACGCTATTTACGTTTGATTTACAATAACCTAAAACTTCTCCTCCTTTCCCCATCACATTAATTTCTGTCAACGTTGTTCATACAAACCCACAGTTTTATCCGATTTTGATAATACTTAGAACACGTGTACTTCATAACAAGACGATCTGCTAGCGATCAGTGTAGGCACTTACTTCTAAAAATTTCTCTCTCCGGTCGCGGGTTCAAATCGCGTGATGAGCAGGAATTTTCAGGAGCTGTATTTTACTATGTAACCTACCCCAGTTTCTGATTCCATGTTAAACCATAGGCCTCTGTGGAAAGGAATTGGCCTTCCTACCTCTGACATAATAGCTTGATACATCTCCTTCGGGAAGTTTCGACCAACCTTCGGGTTGTGGACTAAGTTATATTTTTAGGTTTTAAAGTGAAAACTTCCTTATTTGTGATGGGCGATTTTTGGATGGGTAAAATCTTCTGAGTTCGTGTCTCCTACATGCTAATCTTAACAATAAATTTGTAGCGGGTTGGTGGCTCAGTGGTTAAGGTGTTTGACTGGGGAATGAAAGTTCCCCGATAAGAATCCCTATCTCGGCGGTGACTTTTATATAAGTTTAACCGTAATTTGAACTATGGCACAGCTTGCTGTGTAATGGGAAGTAGACCAGAACGCTTCGTTGGTTCAGATTCGACGCTAAACTGTAGGTTCCCTGAACCTGGTAGCATTACCAGCTTTGGTTAAGGTGGCTAAGACAGGGGCGGAATGCGCGGCCATTACAAAACTTGTCACCAGGTCATTACGACCACACAGATTATTATTATTTAGTATATCTACAGCTATAAGTAAGACGTGTTGCCCGTATGATATTCAGAGCTCTAAGTTTTCACTTATGTCGGCAGTCCCCAATGACTGCCAATTTTTTCTTTTTAAGAATCGTGTAGTTTGATAGGATAACCCAGGAATTATGATGGCAGGGGAACAACTAAAGAAGAGAAGCAAGTTCAACTACTTGGGGAGTGTATTAGAGGAATGTGGAAGAAATGATGGCGAGATAACTGAAAGAGGAAGACGTTTCTAAGGAGCATTAGAAGCCTGATATGGAATAAAGATGTGCCACAGAGAAGCAAGAGAGTAATCTGTCATACATACTATATGCCTATCTTGACTTATGCTGCTGAAACATGGACAGTGAAGAAGCGGGACATCAGAAGAGTACAAGCAAGCGAAATGAACTTTTTAAGAGGTAGAATGGGAGTTACTAAAATGGACAGAACAAGGAATGAAGTGATTAGATGTACCATAAAAGAGGAACCCCTACAGGAAAGGGTATGGACATGAAAAGAGAATTAAGGTTCAGAGAATCCCAAGAAAAATCCACGAAATTAAGATGCATGGTGAACGACCCAGAGGAAGACCAAGAGATGGATGGCTGAAAGGATTGGAGGAGTGTTTACGGAAGAGAGGAGACGACTGGAACAAGTTGGTGACAGAGAGGTGGTGGGAAGAAGGAAGGAAATGGAGATCTTGTGCATGAAGCAGACCCGGCTAGTGGCTGGAAACTGTTGAGGATGATGATGATGATTATAGTTTGATTGCCCCATAATAATTGTCTGCGGAAAATTGTTCCTTGGGAACATAGGTCTATGTTTCATACTCCCTGAAAAGTCACAGTGCGTGAGGTTAATTAATTTGATGAGGATATGCATGACACTCCTTACAAAGAAATTGGTCAGTTTAAACGATAACTACGATGATAAATGATAGGGTTAAAAGGAACTGCAACACAAATAACCAGGTCAAACACAACCATTTTATTTAAACAATTTACGTTTAATTCAGTTAACTGACATGAACCATTTATTGCAACAAATTATTATCAACTTGAAGAAATACATTGTCGAGCATATAATCACTCAGGGCGTATAGTAAGAGTATTTAACTTTTCTTTCGGACATTTCTGAGAGCTTGTGTGGCGTAACTTTACCACTGATGATGAAAGTTCACAGTGGGTGAAACACTGTTTCCATGTGTAGCGGCTGTTTCGGGCGCTGAATGACTGCCCTCGGGCACTTGCAGTAAGATGGCCTTAGTGAAGTCTTAATATTGTGACAAACTGTCGGTCCCCATGCGTACAATACCAATACAGACTCAACATACTGTCAGACCCGAAGCGAAGAAGTCCTCCTGTGTCCAGCTACTCCGTCGAGCCCCGGCAATATCCTCCCTTCTATTCAGAGAGCCAATCTCGTCACCAGGAATCGTCGGCTCTTCCAGGTCTGAAGTGCGGTGAAAATAAATCGCAGAGTTTCGCTCAGTCAAGCAAAATGTATATAAACATTACTGCAGTAATAACAATGTCTTTGGTTGGCCCCTGACTCTGCACCTCAACTCGAAAACTCAAAAACACTTATCGCTCGATTGTATACCCCCAGTCTTCGGATTGCCAGATTTTCCTATGAATTGTCTCCGCATTCCAACTGCATCCCGGAGATCACGCCTTGGGAAAATCTGGCAATCTGAAGATTGGGCGTATACAGTCGAGCGGTAAGTGTTTTTGAGTTCTCGAGTTGGAGTACAGAGCCAGGGGCCAAACAGAAAACTATATATAGATATATACTTGCTATAACTGCACTAACTATTTGCCCCGATAAATACATGTCATACAACATTCACGCCTTTCACGCTTTAAAGCTATATTAAATCTATCCTCCTAATAATATCATAGCGCATGCATCAGCACTTCCCCTGAGCTTACTACGAATTTGTTATCGGGAAAACATTGCCCTGATTGTAGATTATCAGTGAACTACTTCAGTATATAGTACAAGTAATACCAAGTTATTTAACGCAAAAGACTAACACGCAAGCCTCTTGTAGTGATATAGGATGACTATACCCATGTAAAAGAATAAGCAGTTACACTAACCTCAAACAGGGTTGGTCTTAGGTAAGGTGAAAATTAAATCTTGTAAGATCACAGAGTTTCACTGCTTCTTATAACGAAAATGATACCGAAGATATGGACCTTCTAAACGTCCCAGTTATGTGATATCTTGACACGGCTGAAAGCTCGAGAATATTTTATTAAAATAAATCTTTTTAAAAAACAAAATCAGCAATGATAGCAGGTTTGAACATATAGCTCTGCAAAATTGGAACCTTAACGTGAGTCACACTTGAATTTATTTGCGTTGCTCTTGAATGTGTGTGTTTTTTTTAAATTATTCATCGGAATTACGATATCAAAACAACAATGAATGTAATAGCAAAGAAAAACCAAATGGAAACAATGATATTAAGCGGAAAAAATTATCTACGATTTAATCAAAACAATAATTTTTTCTTGCAATTATTGTGATTTGGTTATTATTCCAAGTGTTAGAGGCGTTTTCTCAAGAGAATTGGCATTTGCACCCTGATATTAAAAATGAGAAAAGGTTAGTCTTTGATGTTATAACGGACGTATATCAACCGAATAAGACAAAAAGACAGTTGTTAAACTAATTTCAAGGATTTGTATGTTTTTTTAAAAAATTTTTAGTAATATTGCTATTCTGAGTTTAATAGGGAGCAAGGAAAAGCGAGCCCTATATGATACGTCAAAGAGATAATACAAGCAGAAGAAAAGATGAGGAGAACAAGAGAATACACGGAGCAGCCATGATTGCGTTAGCGGCGCTTCCAATTGATGATATATGTGATGGATTGTCAGTGTAGATGTCACAAGAAATGTTGAAGTGAATTTAAATTTTGCAAAGAAAAGGTTGAATAAATGTTGTGTATTATGAGGAAAGAGATGGATGTTATTTTACGTAAAGGTAATGTGATCTACAGGAATAAGCAGTATTACACGGTCAATATATAGTTGAATAGTGTTGATTAGTTTGAGAAGTAAGTAACGATCAAACTAAGTATTAAGTGAAAAAGGATTTATGTTGCTATATTGTTTTATAAAACGTTAACTAAAGACTGTTAGAAAAGACAATTTTAGCGAGATACGTTACAATGTATTCGACATTTGAGCTAAAACGCAGATGTTGTAGCGGAACAACATAAAACTTTAATGACCGGTCGTTCCCCTACAACAGTTGCTGAAGATCAGCTGCTGTTACCAGAATAATCGTATTAAAACGAAGGATCCTCCCTTCCCCGAGTTAGGTATACAAAGCGCTCTGGAGCCGCTTTACCGGCGCGGCGGGGGTGTTAAGGGCGCCCGTGCCCTGCGCGTCGTCTTCGGGACACACATGTGCTCGGCGCGGCGCGCCGGGACGGGCCTGTTCCCCACGGCTAAGCTGATTATGGCAAAGTTTAATTAAATCCCGCGCAGAGGAAGGCCCGTGTTTGTACGACTCGCAGGCTGTGTGCCCAGGGTAAACGCGGCGTTCCCGCGTCGCCAGCTGGGATGCGGTCAGTCCCTGCGCGAGGCGGGATTAGCGGCGTCTTGCCAGCGCAGCTCGCGACAAGAAGCAGCTGCACCGCGCTTCCTGCCCAGTTTGTCCTTTGCTAAGACGTTAACTTGACGGCATACCAAGGCAGCGTCAAAGAAACATGCAATCGGTCTCCCTGTGATGATTGCTTTCCTTCTTCTACCTCACCACCTTTTCTCAACATAAGGAGGCGGCCGCCTTTGAAGAAATTTACTTATAATTGGCATGGCGAAATTTGGAGCTTTGGTTTTACTACCGCATGTCCTTGCTGACACCAGGTATTTTATACCTATTGCCTAAGAAGTGTTCTCATCTTTCTGCGAAATGTCTAACTACCATTTGTGTGTGACAAGTGTATTTTTGAAGTAAAACACCAAGCGTGGAGGATGAGTGGTGAACGATCTTTGTCTCGCATTCCGGAGGACGCAGGTTCGTATCCCCGTCCGGAAATCCAGATTTGGGTTTCCCCAAATCTCTCCACTCGAATGCCGGGATACTTCTGTCAAAAACTATGGCCACATTCCTTCCCGTTCCTTGTTCCCAGTCCCATCCCACCTCTAATGACGTCGACGAGGCGTAAAGCCATAAGTAAAAAAAAAAGTTGAAGTGAAAACTTCTTTAGGCGCGTTGGGCGATTATTGGATGGGTAAACTCTTATGAGTCCGCGTCACCAACATGCTAATGTCTACAGTATATCTGTAGCTGTCAAGATGACGTGTTTTGCGCGTATGATATTCATAGTTTTATGATTTCACTTCCGTTGGCAGTCCTCAAAGACTGCCAGACTGTCAATTTAATTTACTTTTTTGTTTGTGGTGAAATGTGCAGTTTATTAGGCGGAGATTGGGAATCAGTCCCGGCATTAACCTTGAAGGCTGCGGAAAACCACCTCAGAACGGACGGTGCGCGGTGCTCTATGCTCGTGTCCGGCCCCGTTGAATCTCCCCGATCCAATGTGCGGCGCCTCATCGCTGGCGGGTTGATTATGCATCGCGTCTAATATAGAAATCTGTGTTAAGCCACTGCCAATGTGGTGAGACTAGCCCCTAGCAATTGTCGAAGAAGTAAGTCGGTTATATCGCTTTCGCTCACTATTCATTTCGCATAGCAGTTTCAAACCTATCATTTCTTCCCATTATTTACGTATGTCATATATTCTCAATGTAATGAAATTATTGTCTGGGCAATACAAAAATGCTGTTCCTCCCATTTTATGAAAGCTGTACAGTCTTCATCATCCTCAACAGTTTTCAGCCACTGGCCGGGTCTGCTTCATGCACATGCCTCTACATTTCCTTCTTTCACCCCACCACCTCTTGTCACCACTTTGTCCCAGTCCTTTCCTCTCTTCCGTACACACTCCTCCACTCCTTCCAGCCATCCATCTCACTAGTGTTGTTTTAAAATATTCCCACGCCTCTTCCATTGTCTCCATTTCCGCTATTGGTATCTTACTCATTATTATTATCTGGTATTCCTCTTCATTACTCTTCTCTACAGTAAATAATTATAAAAGTACGATAAATGATTACTACCAATGCTACTGAAATTTTCGTTTGGTTGCTTATCTACCGAACGGGCTTAGTTTCTTTCACAAAAGGAGTTTCATCGGTTTTTTTTTTTTTTTTTTTTTTTTTTTTTTTTTTTTGTTAATTGGTTGTACAGGTTATGGTATTACATTTTATACATTATGGTATAAATTATGATTTACTTAAGCTTTCCATTTATATTGATTCATATCCACATTTTACTCTCAGAATTTTAGATTGGTAAACAAATAAACAAACGAAATATTCAGTTGAATTGGCAGTAAACATACATTTACAATTTTTATCTGCAATTGAGGAAAATGCTTCACAGTTATTAACAGTATAATAATATCATAGTTCATCAATATTAGCTTTGATAATATTGTCATCAACCCTGCAATAACTTATTTACCTAGGCATCCATTTATAAACGAAAAGAAAATTTATGATTTTTTAATGAGCCTCAATTCGGATTTTAAATAATTTTAGTTTCACAAGACCTGTATTGGTATATGAAGCTTTGCTGGCATTCACAACTTTAACTTTGACTCAACTACTTATAACGTAGTTCTGGTCATATCCGCACGTTATTCGCCAAAACAGAATGCACACTGGGTATATCAACATTTTAATTCTGAATTTGACTTATTTGGTTTGGAAAAGATATAGAGTAATTTAAGTCGTGTTACGAGGTAACCGTTAACAAGCGTACATAGTGAAAGCTTCCGTTGGCAGAAAGAAGCTCATAGCAACTACAGCCCACGGCATATACCACGGGGTCACTCAAGCAGTTCTCCATGCGATATGTGATGCTGGATTAGTCTATTACTGACCTGCCTCTTGATATCGACATGACGTGCGTACCGTCATGTTCAATGTCACCTACCGCAACGTGTCTGTTCCTTGTGTTACAGCGAGTTTGTTTGGGGAGCGTGGTGGGGGCTATTATTAGAATATTGAGACGAATATTAGTTTCGATAATCTGGATAGCAAGAATTTTTGTTTGCTGTGAGATTACAGGTAAATAAATATTAAGTTTTATTCGTCTTCTGGCATTTACATTGCTGGGTATATTTAACGTTACCTCTAACACAAGATAATGCAACATTATAAACAAGCAATACCCAGACCTTATAATTTGCCGAATCAAGACAAACAATAATTGAACATTAAGTATTTTATGTATCAAACTGATTAAAGACCGTGGCGATACAGGCCATCTGTTAGATGTTATGCATATACACATATGAATATCCCCAGGGTGCCATTAAAAATCAAAATGAACATCATCTGAATCATGTTAATAACAACGCGCTTTCAGGGGTCCTGCACAATTAGAGTTAAAATTCCAATGTTATGTGCCGTTTACGGGTCACTAAAGCCTCGTTATACCATGAACATTGGCCTGGCGTAAGAGCACATTAGCATATAAAGACAGCACCGTGATGGTCACAACACAGCGTGTTACTGTGAGGTGTCGATCTCAAAGCTGGGCCAGCGCGGCAGCACTCGTCTCGTCAAAGTGTCTTCCACGACTGCATCAGGCCACTCCGGCCAACAAAGTGTGTCGATGTAGCTTCCTTTGGCCACCAAGAAAGCTATGGCCCCACTTCTGGTAGTCCAGCGACCGTGACATGGAAAAATGAAGCTGTGGAGTAACTTTTGTAACCCCCGACGCGATACAGCATTGGTGGGATTGCGTACGACAAAATCACGTGATACCCGGAACACTCGCTATTAGCTTTTTGTTTCGCGCTCACTTGAGGCAGCGACGACCTTCAACACCCTCGTGTCTTGGCTGAGAGGGCAACTCCCTGGCCTTGGGCTAACGGGATCTGCTTGTCGCACTCGGCCTCCCTATTGCGCTCGAGGCGACTCCTTGAAGCCAACCCCGGCTTTTTCCGGCCACGCAGAGGCTCAGAATTTCGCACTTACCACCAACACATTCCATTATTTCACCATTTATTTGCTTCTTTACATAAACAACCTTGCATTGCCAAAAGTTATTTATAAATCTTGAATCTCCCGGGTTTAGTTTGAATAAATTAACCTAGGACTTAAATAACAAAATAATTTGCACTGAATATAGTGAGTTGAAAACTGTATATATATTCATGGAGTGTGACATGAACGTCACACTACAAGTTTTTATGGAAGGAAATATATTTTCAACCGTGGTAGGTGGCAGAATTCGATCAATTTGTTTTTCGTCCATCATTTAGAATACTAACATAATACTCGTATTTAAACGATGATAGCTTGTAGCAAAGACCTCCGTTCAAAATCTTGTCCAGAAGACTTATAATTTACATGCTTTATATTGAAGACGTTTTCGTTTATTATCTTTTCTTTTACTATCATTTAGTTTTAATTTTACTCAGACTACTTAATAACTTTGCTACCCGTTGTTTTATCTTAGATTTTTTTTTTTTTTTTTTCAAAAAGTGTAAACAGATTGAAAAACACGTTCACATTAGCAAATAATCAAATAAGAAATGATGATAAGTAGTGTGTTCGGCGTTTCTAATAAGGATGTCCTAAGTTAGTAAACCAGAGAGTTTGTTTAACTTAGATGTGGGAAACTGGAACACGCTAATATAGTCAAAGCTTCTGAATATAACACATGCAGGCAAAAGTTACTAGACCTGTGGTAGGTAATGTACCTCTTTTTCAGTTAGACCCTCATGATTACTTGTGACCAATAGGAACACAGTGAGGAAATAAAACTATAGAATGGGAGAAAAATAAATATTATAACAAAGGTAGTTTGTTGACTGTCACTTAGCAATTGTAGCATCAATTTTAAACTGATATTATTTGTAACCAGTAAGAACACATTCAGGAAACACTTCTTTACGAAAATAAATACTAGAGCTACGGCAGCTTGTTAACCAAAGTTTTTTTTCATATTATATAGTTTATTAGTTCTGTTTTCTGGTTTACCAATTCTATATCAGCAGCATATTTCTTTGTCAAAAAGCAAGATTGTTGTAGAAGTACTGCCTTAATGAGTACACATATTTTAGAAATGCTGCCTTAATAATTATTCATGATTTGTAGTGACAAAAAGGAGAGAAAAAGTTAAACATTCTCTGCTATATAGGTTTACTTTTTGCAGCTGCATTTTTTCCATATTTAGTTTTATTTTGTGCAGCTAGCAAGCAACACTAGTTTTTAAACTGTCAACACAGATAACTTTTCCTCAGCAACACAGTACTAGTTTGGAAGTTTTTTTTAATATTTCATAACCTCGTCGAGTTCGTGCCAGGCAATTATAATTCCAATTCAAGTTTCCAAGGCTAGCTAATTTAAAAACTTCTACTATGGAGCTTACAGCTGAGAGCCTAAAGAAACTGCCGTCCTTTGTGTAAGCTGTATGTTTTTAAAAGGTCGCCTTTCAGCTCCGAGCACAAACGAAATTTAATTTAGGAGACGCGAGTTCAATTTAGCAATTGCTTGCCGAGGAGGGTCGCGATCGCGGAAACCTGAGCAGAGTTAAGAGGAAGGCAGGGGCGTCTCAGTGTAGGGACTGCCTATGCGAGCGAACACGCCTGCTTGCTGGTATTCATTCCTCTCTGTGGGGCCGCCTGTACACGTTCAGCCCAGGTGCTCAATAGTACCACACCCTAGCAGGTATTCGCGTAAGCAAATCAACACGGTGGATGATTTCTTACAACCTACCACCACAAATTTGAATAGTTTATACTGTAACTGTGACTGGGTCTTCTACTATCTGCTACTCTCTTTAATAAGAAAACCCACGTGTAATACAGAAAAGTAGATTTATTTATATGAAGGTATAAGACCATCTCGCTAACATGTAGCATTTTGATTATGGTATTAAACAAGTAGATATTTATGCTTTTAAATAAAACTAGGTGGCCCATCCAAACATTTCGCGAATGGTATATAATGAATATAGAGGTTGGTTGTTTGCAGTAGAATGAAAGAAGAACCGGCTGATTTCTACAAATTGTTACAGAAACAAAATATCCAAAAAGCTCTTCTAGAAAACATACACAGTTTATCAATTTCTCTGTGATATGAGGTGCTGCTATGTAACGGTATGTGATCTCTCCTTATCGACGCCAGTGAAGCCAAGCAGCCTGACTCTGAACTATCGCATACCCGTTACCTTGATCGCTCATAATTTTGCGATTTACGGGTCGAATTTCGAAAAAAAAAAATCTTAATTAATGATGTTACCAAAAACAGAGAACTTGATCTTTAAAACGATTCGTCATTCATTAATTTTGGTTAAGTAACAAGTGAGAAAGATTACGCCTCTCAAAAACCACCTTTTAGAAATTATATATATATATGTCCGTGGTTCGGATTCCACGTTAAACTGTAGGTCCCAGAGGAAAGGAACTGGCCGTCCTACCTCTGACACAATGGCTTAGTATGCCTCCTTCTGGAGGATCCAACCAACCTTCGGGTTGTGGACTAAGTTAAATTTATATATATATGATGGAATCAGTTAGCCTATATAAGGGGCTGTTTTGACGACTTGAAGTTGTCTGAGTTTATAAATGCAATGTCAGAAGTTTGTAACTATGTACTTAATAATCTGATGTAGGTATGGTTTTATGCCTCATTAATCATTTTAAAGTGAGTTATGATAGCTTTAAAAAGTTTTTGATTGTTTGAGTCATTGTTTAACGCCAGAGAAAAGCTTGTCGGCGCTATTTGAACTCGAAGAGATCTTTCGATGTTGCTCGTAAATCGTTGCCATGGTATCGCCCAGATAATTCCCTTGGAACAATTTTAGAAGATATCTATGTTAGTTTTTCTATGTTATATGCCTTGGCAACATCAGGCAGTAGCTGAATGTATGTTTTAAATGTATTGCTTTTATGAAATAAAAGTGAAGTCGGCCTTATCATTTAATTTCCGTGACTATTTGGAAAACTGAATACTCTAATAGGGAGTATGTTCACTTGCCGACTGAGTCAATCTGACATCGAAATTATTATCAGTCCACATAAGGAATTTCGTGAATCAACACGAGTTCTTTCATTATATGATTCATCTTATAGCAGCAACAGATCCTGCTCTCCTGCCGCTGTAGAAACGTAATAATTCGTCCAGCATCTTGCAAGTGTGTTTGCAAATGTATTAAATTATGTGCAATAATTGTCATAAATTCCAACAATAATAACACTGCTTTGGACATCCTTGACAGCAGGGAATAAAGCGGGCCACCGGAGATCCAGTGTCAAAGAGAAGATTTATATAACATGTGAATGGAAACGGTAAGAGCTGAGCTTCAAAAGATGTTATGCTGAATAGTTGTCAGAAAGGAATTGTGTAATGATTGTTACGACTGCGGCAAAGAAGAGTAGTATAGTCATACAAAAAGATAAGTGCAGTATATTTTATACAGGCTGCAGAATAAATGTGTATTCAAGAGAAATCAGAAGTGATTAATATTGATCAAAAAGTTGATAGATCACTTAGAAATAAATATGGAGTATAATTTTCCCTTTCGGGCAAAACGAGTTACTACTGATATCAAGTATGAAGGGAGAGCCAAAGTTAGTCTTCTTATAATACGTAACAGAAGCCGCAAAATGTGCTCTGTTTGCTAGGAGGATTTAGAGAAATCGATAAGTGGTAAAGTAAAATAATTCTATTAGTAACGAGAGACGGTTTGAAGTACTAATTTATGAGTGATATACCAGGTAGATAAATTTTTTAAAGCTAAGAAGACTTCTATCAGATGCTGAACGTTATATACTGTACGAAGTGGTGCACTCCTTTCTACTTCGGATCTGATAACCCGCAAGTTGCATAAATCATAGTTCTAGATAAGTGCGCCATATTTATAAGAGTCCCAATATACCTATTTTACACAGTCCATTCGGGAAAATATTCCTTTATTAATGAATTTTATCTTCCTTCTAATTATATTAAAGTATTAGATGCATTTTTATGTTGTATAATATAAAAATAAAATTATCGAACTTGTTTACAGAAATGTAGATCTGAAAGTAAATTTAATTTATAGCGTAACAAATCACTTATTGTTTTATACAGAATTTTTGAAATTGCTTTTTACGCAGATATATGATAAAATACTCCATTTAATGTTTTACGCGTTGCAGTTTACCCGTAGCTCTATTACTGTGGGAGTTCATTAACACTGAAGACCTGTAACAGAGTGTGATAATACTTGACATTTGCGGTGCATTCTGGATATGAACAGAGTATTAGGAACAGAGAGTAAATGCAATTCTTCTTAGGTAGCTACTCTTGTTGTTACAACTGGTACTATTGGATTCGAAGGCTGTCAGTCAATCCAAGATGTGAATTGATGTGAATACTTAGGAAACGATCGTGTTTTATAAAAGAATTCTGTATTAAAAAAAAAATAATAATAACAAAAATAAAAAAAAACTTGTTTGATCAATACCATACTAGCTAATCGAACATTCCAGGTTGTTTTAAGCAGTTCAAACAGTAAGATAAGCAAAGGAAGAAGAGTGAATAATGGTCTGCCTCAAGGCTCAGTTCTTGCTCCACTTCTTTTTAATGTATATATTTCCAACATTCACTCACCAATAGACTTTATAGATATTTCAAATGAAGCTCTACATTAGCTGCACTATGTCGACTTTGAATTTTAATTATAATTTAATGTTACATTTTTATTAATGTGAAACAATTGTTTATAATTGTATTATTGATAATGTGCTACGGCCATAAGATAAATAAATATGTCTTCCAATGTCTCCCATCCCAGCTGCTTTATTATAAAAATTACTGATTACGTTCTGTGGTAATTTCAAAAACTAATCTAGCTGCTCTTCTTTGCATCCCCTCCAACCTAAATGTGGGACCCGCCCAGGAGTAAACCAATTCCTTCACTTTCTGTTCTTCACCCTGTCATCACCTGTCATCGCCTTTGCAATAAATGAAGCATTTCGAAACCTCTCCCTACCATCTGTCCATGTCACACACCTTTCTTCCTTAATCCAAGTGACTACAGTCTCACTGTCATCAAGTTGACAACTGAACGATATCTGGGAGGTAATTTCACTGACCACCTTGCATCATTCTTGTATGAACTCGAAAAACTGCACAGATAACCCCACACAGCTACAGGTGTCTCCATGACTTATGTTTTCAAGAAGAAAAAACTGAAGTAAACTGAGAAGCAATGAACTAAGCTGGTTAGGTAGTAGTGCATGATGTGGTGGTGGTGACCCTTTGGCCGCGGCGCGGCGTTAATATCAGGGAAGTGGAGGACGGCCAATAAGGCGGGGAGGCGGCGTGCTGTCTCTTTATTACTGCTGGGCGCCTCGCCGCCCTTAGCTATTTCGGAGGCGTGCTGCGTCGCGCCGGTCAGCCCGCACAATGGGCCGTACCTACCTGCACTGCGGCGGAGTCGATAAACCCGACACCACTCTCGCAGCAAAACACTCACCCATTAACAAATATGATTTGCGCTGATCAGCAATGAGTTATTTCGTGCCGCTCAATTCAAACGCACAAAGTACTATTTATTATTCACCTGAATGCTTTAATTTTATGTTTTGGTTTAATGTTAATTAATTGATAAAGAGTTATAAAATAATGACACAATGTCGTTAGTAAATAAGGGCAATATTATCTTAAGTCTAAGATAATTCGCCACTTTCGCAGCCTTATCTCTTTATAGTCAGTTTGCATCTTTCTAGTGCTGTGAATGCAGCAAGTCTCCAGAATCAGTTTAATACCATTTTTAGATATAGAACAATGGCGTATTCACCTATCTCTAATACATCTGTGGTAATATTATCCGTTTTAACTTCTTTAACTTACGCAGATTCTTCAAAATCTATTTTAGAAATTGAAAACTTTTTTATTTATACTAGCGTGTGGACACCCCTGTTATAATATTTTTCTTCCGCGTGATAGTTCACAACGTCTTTTCAAACAAGGTTCTTAATATTTCAGTCGTTTTCAAATCTTCGATAACTTCTTCGCCACTCTTATACAACAAATGACGGCAATATTAAGGAAGACCGCCATTAGATTAGATTTCAAGTCTAAGAGAATTCTCAAGTTCCAGTTTCTCAGCCTATAAACATCTCTTTTAACTATCAGTCAGTTCGCATTTTTCTTGAGCTGTGAATGCAGTAAGTCTCTCTGTCGTTTTCTCTTCATGTCAAGTCTCTTTACCATCCTTGCCTCCCTATTACTTTATATAGGTTCCGCGCTTTTTTGTGTTTTCTTTTAGAAAAAACATTTCTTTCCACATTATTCTTCTTTCTTTGTGATGTTTCCAACTCCTGTCTGAACCTTCCTTCCAGATAGTGAACTTTCCTCGGACATATAACTCTTTTATTCTGGAAAAAGAGCCTTTCCATAATTGTGACCGAGATTGGTGGTGTAACGGCTAGCGTTCTGGCCTCGCATTCGGGAGGACGGCGGTTCGAATCCCCGTCCGGGCATCCAGATTTGGGTTTTCTATGGTTTCCCAAATCACTCCAGGCAAATGCCGGGATGCTTCCTTTAAAAGGCCATGGCTGAATTCCTTAAAAAAATAAAAATAGCTGCTATTGAAGAAAATACATAGGAAGAAGAAGTTAAATAGACACTCATCATATCTTTCTCTGTTTCTGCGGTCCACTCTGCAAAATTATTTGGGAGGGGGGTTCTTGCACAGTTGTTGGTGGTGGAACGTATTCCCACCATTAACACTTTGCAGTAGGTCAGAGATTTCTGATAGTGGATGTGTAACCTTCTTGACGAGCTGTCTCCTATACTTATGGGAAGACGCTGAATTTTGCTATAGTTTGATGTAATCCTCACATACTACTGTGTGGATGATGATAATGTTTAATAAACTGCAGCCAACCCGCCAGTACATAAAGCGCTACGCACTTGATAGGGGACGAATATTGAGATTAATATCAGTTTTGTTAATCTGGATAGCTAGAATCTCGAAAACTGTGAAATTACAGGTGAATAAATGTTGAGTTTTATTAGGTCTTATGGCATTTACATTGGCTGTGTAAATTTAACGTTATCTCTAACACAAGTCAATACAATTGCAAGCAAGCAATATTCAAACCTTTCATTTAGCCGCATCATTGCAAACAATAATAGGACTCTAAGAATCTAAATAGTTTACAAAGTGAATATAGAACATAATGGTGTCACAGGCCAACAACTAGATGTTATGGATATCAAAAAATTCCCAGGGGCGCCAATGAAAACAAAATGAACATTATCTGAGTCATGTTACAATAAACAAGAAGGTTTCAGAATTCAATTAAATTCCAGCTAGCTCAGGGGCACTTACACACTTAAATTGAGATTCTATTCCCAGGTAGCGTTTACGGGTCTATAAAGTTTTGTTAAAACCCACGAAACCTTGACCTGGCGTCAGAACACATTACCAAATGTCGGCGGCTCCACGGCGAATTGCGACACAAAGTGTCACCGCGAGATAACGATCTCACGGAAGGCTCTTCCGTCTAGGCGCCTCTGCGATGATTGCCTCACCCCACTGCGAGCCAAAAAGCCTCGATCTGCATTAGGCCATTATCAACCAAGAAGAGTCTGGCCACGGTCGGCCAGCCTTTGGCCACTACCGGCCAGAAAGTGTCGTTGTAGCGTCCCTTTAGCCACCAGGAAGAAGAAGGCTCTTCCGTTTTCAGTACAGCGCCCGTATCACATGAAAAAGAAGCTCTGGGTTAATATTTGTCAACCCCGTGGCGACATGGCATTGGTGGAATAGTGTTTGCCAAAATCACGTGATGGGCAAAGCGCTTGTTATTCGCCTTTGGTTCCGCGCGCAGTTGAGCCAGCGATGACCTTCTACCTACCACCTTGCGTCTTGGCTGAGGGGTCAGCGCCCAGCCTCGGTTAACGGATTTGCCTCTCACCCCCTGGCACCGCTATTGTGTCCGCCCTGGCTTAATGTCGCCGGCGAGAACCTTTGTCCAGCCATGTGGGCGCTCACAATTTTCTACTGAGCAACAGCCATTTTCACCATTTCATATCCGACTTGCTCCTTTATAATAGCAATCTTGCATTAACTAAAATTATATAATAATTCGGCCGCCCGGGTTTATCATGAATAAATTACCTTATGATTTGAATAAACATAGTACAATTTGGATTGAATGAACCGTTATATCTAATGATCTGAATATGGTAAACAATAAAATAACCTGAATATAGTAAGTCGCAGACTATATTCATGGAGAACGAAGCGAGAATGTCATACTACACATTGTCTACCTTTGTACAACAGTGGCCGGTGGCACGTCCTGCTTGATGGCCGGATCGACAAAAAAAAAAAAAAAAAAAAAAAAAAAAAAAAAAAAAAAAAAAAAAAAAAAAAACAATGTTATTATCCTATTTCTAATTTAAGAATATTTTTTTTTCTTCAGCAACTACCGTAAAGATAGTAAGTAGACCCAACTATACAAACTACAAGCTTCCATAGTAAAATCAGTGTAAAATTACTCGAGTCGATAAAGTACGGTTCGGGAACAGCGAATTGAATGTTATTGAAAGGACATGTTAGCAAGCAAATCACTATGCACAGCTGCTGCCACACTTGGGATTATCTGCAAATGGAACCCTGTTGTAACTGCAATGAGCATTAAATATAACAAAATCAATTAACGGATGCCGGTCGGCGGTTTAGAATGATTAAGTTTGTCCGACAGTAAATGTTATCTAACGTTATTGCTGCAAGCGTTACGCACACACAGCTCAACATAATTCAATCAATGGTATTGTTGGCCCGTCCACTCCGAAACAACCGCATATGGTAATTGCCAGTATAAACTAATGCGCATGATTGCTAATTTACTCTTGGGTAATAACGAGCGTCGACAGCAGTCAACGCAAGGGAGTGTCTGCGTAGCGTGCCCTCGGAAGTGGGTCATCACATAGCAGGCTCTTCGACACAGGTTTTTAATTCACTTGTTTCATTACAATGTTATCTGCTTAGTGCCGAAATTTACCCTAAACGGGAAGGCGTATAGAAAAAACTCGGACACGTTGTTTATAATAGTAAATATGTGTAAGTGGAGACTTTCCCGGCGTATCGATGCAACAAAATCCTCTCGGGTGTCCAGCCGGATGGTGTTACCCGAGAGGATTTTGTTGCAATAGTAAATACTTCAAATTGTAGCGTTTTACTGATTTTCGTTACTAATCTTTTTGCTCGAAGGTATTTTTTTTTATTCAGCTGCAAATATTAATGTTTAGTACTTTGCTTTAGTTTGCTTGTAACATATAATTCTTTTTCACAGTGTAGCGAAATGACTAGATGGGTCATCTCGTACAATGTAAATTAATTATTGTTTGACATAATAACATAAGAAATAAATAGATATTCTTTTCTTGAGTTGGAGACAGAAATCCGCGTCTATCTAAGAGGTGTGTTCGCGTAAACGACAGTCTGACTTAAGCCGGGAGTGTCCGGTAGGTCGAGACAGTGAGAAGATTATCTCTGGCAAGCCGGCGCTGGTACCGGTGAGAAAGCCTGGACTCTGGGGAATTTTGCTCGGTGTCGTGGGAAAACTATTTCTACATATCCTCCCGAACAATCCCGACAAAACCCGAAGACTCTTAGCAAATGAGAGACAATGTGTTAGCCGGTGAGAGGGGATACTTTTGCGAAGCAAATCCGATGTGTTTATTTCCTCACGTCATTGGAAATATTTCAAATTTTGTGTTTTTCATGATACTCGCCGAGGAGAAGGAGAGACGAGCTCTGAGGAGCGAGAAGAGGTCATTCCGGCCAGAACGATTGCGTTGGCAACTGCCTGCCAGAGTACTGCTGATGATTTCGTTCTGGAGGCTTCGATGACTGAGCGCCAAGTCCGATCGATGTTGTCACTTGTGTTGGTTGACGTGACAAGTGCCTAGCATTACCTGGATGGTGCGACGATAGCGCTCTTGTTGCGACGCTTGGTGCAGCCAGACAGACACTGTAATTATACCTCCAGAAACAGTGTGTACTCAGACGAATCATTGAGATAGCCCTTTAACGGTCTTATGAGTAAGAGTTCTTATTCCTGAGCTAGTTGTGTCTAAAAGCCGAGTGCTTTTTGGTTTTCGTTATCCAGTTTGAATTGAAAGACTGATTTCCGTGTTTGGAAACTTTCAATGACTTTTATTTGTGGGAAAAAATTAACTCCCTGGCGCCCTATGTAATCCAATTAAATCTGATGTTTTCTTGTTATCATTGTCATACAAGAATCGTTATGTATAAGAGAGTTTTTTGTTCAGTTGCATATGGAATTTGTAACTCTTTGTAATGTACATGTATTGCAATTTCTTAGCTTGAATTAACGATAATTGTTTGTTTGCTATGTTGCACCTGTAAGACAAGGTATTGCGTTGAACTTTATTTTTCATAGACAGATGTTTAAGATTAATGGTAAATATACCTCTGTCTGTAAGCAGTAATGAGTACCAAATAAACCAAAATTTTAGGATCTTTTCAAATATTAATAACAGAAGTAATGGTTTCACTTCTGTTTCCTGAAATTTATATATGTGCTTTGCATAAGGTAGTGGAAGGCGGCGATTATAAATCATGCAAGGTAAGCAATTAATCTGCCCCCCAGCAATCCGCTACAACAGTGATTATTATTCATCCAGTATGTATATATATTGACCAGATCCCAGAGGTCCTTCCTGTTCCTCAACAGGGATATATGCAACAAGAGTAATAAACAAGTAAATATTAAAAAGTTTTTTTACAGAACTAATATAATAATTTCATGTGATCTCGAAGACTGTGTGACAGTTTCTTACCACCTGCATAATGAGCCTCTTCCGCAGCTGACTAACTTAATCTGGTAATCCTTCCAGGTACAGGAGATGTACAGTTCAATGTGGAATCCGAACCAGGAAGCGTCCTAGCCTCTTCACATTAAGAAAACAAAGCTTTTCCTTACTTTATCCATAATAAATGGATTTATGAAATTCTGTTACTGTTTTCAATTGACGGGTAAGCAAATATTTTTACTGCAACACAGTTACTTTTGATACAACGTTAACTTGAAAACAGTGTACATCACATCACATAATACGTATATTTAATGTAATGAGAATGTGAAATATGAGTTTCTGTTGTGGCGTGTTTTAAGAAACCTTCAAAAACAAAAACTCCAAAAGTTTTACCAATGTCCAGCACAAACTGACACAAACATTTCGCAAATTAAAAAAATGCATTAAAAATGTACTAATACTGCGTTTGAAAATGAGAATCACTTCTCAAAACGCGTCACGCACAGCCTAAATAAAAAATTATCAACAGTAACTGTGTTGCAGTAAAATTATTTGCTTACCCTTCAAACAAAGCTTTGCCTGAGATCAATGTCAGTTGTAAACTCCACAAAAAATTCCAGCCGAGGCTAATATTAGAACTGGTGAACTTTCATACACAATTAACGAAACTTGGTTAACTTTTTTCTTTGATTATATCTATATTGAGATATTACAGTCGAAATTACAGAAATACTTCTTTAAAAAATTTCATGTTACAAACGGAACCTCCATTTTCTTGAATGTCGATATGGAATTAATGCCCGTAGAAATCGAACCAAATTGTTCTCTTACATTTTATGTCTTTTTAATCTGAGGCCTGGTTGAATGGTGGTTAAGTGGTCAAGGTGTCTGACTGGAGATCGAAAGGTCCCTGATTCGAATCCCGGTCTCGGCGGGGATTTTCATACGCCATTATCCCGATCTTCACCTCTGGCAACGCATGCTGAGTAATTTGAAGTTCCCCTAAAAGTTTCAATTTTTAGGATTGTACGTTAAACTATGGTTCCCCATACCAGGCAGGTGACGGTTAGATAAGGAGGTAAGGAACTGGCCACCCTACCTCCAATACCAGATTAAGTATACCTCCTCCGGGAGGGTCCAACCAAGCTTCGGGTACAATACAAAACTTAGCTTTTTAATCTGGAATAATATATTGTTATATAATGCCAGTAGTATTCCAGGTTCACCTCCAACAGAGCGCTCTTCAACTAAGATTAAATAAGGTTTCGTATTACACCCACCATACTGTTTTTAAAATCGGTCTAAAGTGATTTAATTAGCCCGTAAGGAGTGTCGTTCACTACACCCAGTGCCACATTTACAGCCAGTAGGAAGTGCTGCGGCAGTAGACACAACGATTTATTCCCGTGCTGCAGAACTCGGTTACTGAGGTACCATTTGGAATAATTTAATTGTACCGGAGACAATTTCCCTACACACCCATTTTCCCCTTTCCTTTTCCCACCAACCTGTTCCGTCTACTAATTTCAACTGTAAAATCTTTGAGCGTTTTCGGTAAATTATTTATCATTTCTCTCGGTAATTTATTTCAATCCTCGACTCCCACACCTACGAAAGAAAATCTTAACACCCCTTATGGATGGAACCGAGTGCTATTTTGTGATCATGGTCATCTTTTCCTTTTCATGCACCTCTCTTTAACTCTTCCGCTTTCCACGCCTCATCACTAATGTTCGCCTTGCAACACTCCCATGACTCTCTTCCCCCCTCTATTATCTTGCAATGAATCCCATTCCAGCTCTTTTAAAATATCACTCACTGATTGTGTTCTGCGGTAATTTCCAGTGGCAAATCTAGCAGGCCTTCTTTATACACCCTCAAAGTCCAGTATTTGATACTCAAAATGTGGGTCCCATACTACACCACCGTATTAAAGCAATGGTCTGACCAGCGTTTTGTAACCCAATTTCCCCACTGCTCTGGTACATCGCCACAACACCTCTCCAACAAGTGAAGGATTTTGAAACCTTTTCCTTCTGCCTGATCAATGGGTCCTGCCTTGTTGAGTTTACTATCAAATGTTTTGCCAAGGTATTTACATTCCAAGTCTTCAACAAGCACCTTATAATAATAATCAACCTTTAGTTTTTTTATCTTTGCACCTAATAAACTGACTTTTCTCTGCATTTATCTTCATCACATATATCTCAGCCAGATATAATATCCAGATCACCCTGCATCTGTTCACAGTCTTCTACCGTTTTGATCCTTTTATATAGCTTTGTGCCACCTGCGAACAACCTAAGTTGTGATAGTAATACAGCAACACAATAATTAGAATGACGAATAGCAATGGTTCCAATACGTACCTTGTGGCACTCATATTTTCATGTCCACTACCTTTGATACTGCATTTCCTACCCTAATTTTTTGCTTTCTACCTATTAAGGATTCTTCTACCCGGTAAATCACTTTTTCGTCTACTCCAGCGATCGGCAACGCGCGGCCCGCGGGCCGCATGCGGCCCGTGACCTCTCTATTTGCGGCCCGTGTCCGTCTTATAAAAATCATATCGAAATCCAATATTATAAAATATAAATGCATAAAAGAGTGAACGCGATCTAACAGCGCAGCGAATGAACTACGCGAACAGAGCAGGAGAAGTGCGAGCGGGAACGATTCCCCCACTCTCTCCTATGATTGAAACAATAGGTCAGCGTTGACAATAATCTTCTCTCGCTCGCCCGCCGTCCGTCCGCGCTGGCTGTGTCATTGAGTGAAACAAGTTATTTCGTGTGTGCACACCGCCGCCGCGGCCCTGTACCTACGATTTAGTTACTGATCTGTCACCTACGAATACCTACTACTTTGTTTACAGTTCGGTAAGTGTGAAATATTGATAGTTCATACATAGCGCAATTAAGTGACTAGTTTTCAAAACGGCTTTTATTCTTACAGCGTGCATTTAGCATTGTTGGTTATAAGTTTTACTGATGGCTACAAAAAAGAGGAAGTTAATTGAAGAAATTAGTGTTTAAAGATACATGGACAGATTTATACTTTTTTTATTAATTTCAATGGAAAGCCGTAATGGTTAGCCTAATATGCCAAAAAACCCTTGCTACACAAAAAGAGTATAATGTCAAACGTCACTATGATACCGAGCATAAAGCAAAATTTGCGTGCCTAGTTTGTGATTCCAGGAGAAACAAAATCAACTCACTCAAATCTTCATTCAAGAACCAACAAAGTGTTTTAAAGGTGCAAATTCAAAGTAACGAGTCAAGTAAACGTGAGAGTTTAAGGGTGGCGTAAATACTTGCCAAGTCTGGGTGACCGTTTACCGACAGTGAATTAAGAAACCAATGTGCCTTAGCTATGGCTGAACAGGTATGGTCAGAACAAAAAAAGAAATTTGAAAATATAAGCTTATCTGCCAAAACTTGTACCCGGCGCACGGAATATTTGGGCGCTAATTTGTGCGAAAAACTTCGGGAAAAAGCAAAATAATTTGAATGGTTCTCCTTAGCTACCGATGAAAGTAATGATGTGTCAGATACTGCCCAACCTCTAATATTTGTTCGTGGAATTGATAAGTACTTCAATGTGTGTGAGGAACTTTTACAGGTATGTAGTTTGAAGGGAACGACTACGGCGCAATTTTTTTTTTTTTTTTTTTTTTTTTTTGTCTCTTAGAACAGGCAATGGCGTCAATGCAATTAGCGTGGGAAAAATTGGTGAAGTCTATCAATTGATGGAGGTAGAAACATAAGTGGGTAAAACAAGGGCCTGGTGGGTAGAATTAAATCAAAATTGGCAGAGATAGGATGTGAAATCCCGTTATTTTTTCACTGCATTATCTACCAAGAAGCGTTATGTTCCAAAGTCGTTTCATGGAGAAAAGTAATGGACATCATGATATCCACTGTAAACTATATCAGAAATAATGGGTTGAAACATCGTCAATTCCGAGAGTTTCTATCCGAAATGGAAGTAGATCATCAAGATGTCCTTTATTATTCAGAAGTAAGATGGTTAAGTAGAGGTGCAGTACTGAAAAGATTTTTCGATCTCAAAAAAGAAATCAACACTTTTATGAATCGGAAAGGTAAATCTGTTCCAGAGCTAACAGACCCTCAATGGTTAATAGATCTTGGATTTTTGACTGATTTAACTCGTGAATTAAATACGCTGAATGTCAAGCTTCAAGGGACAATCAATATAATATCTGATATGCATATAAACGTAAAGGCGTTCCAAACTAAAAACCAGCTCTTCATAAAACATGTTGATGAAAAAAATTAGATCACTTCCCGAATTGTCTAAAGGCTGTCGAGGAAGCTGGCATTGATTTTTATTGGGATAGTGAGAAAATGAAAGACATTTTAATGGAGTTACAAGGTCAATTCAGTGACAGATTTGGTGATTTCTAGAAGGTTTCGATCAAACTGAATATTTTTGCTAACCCTTTTTCATGCGATGTTGAGGATGTAGCTACCCAGTAATTTACAAATGAATGTCATTGAACTTCAATCCAAT
The DNA here is from genome assembly GCA_031002005.1 of Vandiemenella viatica. Taxonomy (NCBI): domain Eukaryota; kingdom Metazoa; phylum Arthropoda; class Insecta; order Orthoptera; family Morabidae; genus Vandiemenella; species Vandiemenella viatica. The sequence continues at coordinate 70,522,890 of JARYHS010013630.1, read as the reverse complement.
GAGAGTCTAAAACACGCCTTTTACGCGATGAATGATTTGGTCAAATTTTATGGTAGCTTGTCATCCGATTTTGTCGAATTAAAAAATTTTTTCAGAAGTTTATTTCAATTTTTGTAAGTACTTATTTATTATGCGAGCAAACTTTTTCAATCATTAATCATCGAAAAAATAAATACGCTTATCGCCTCACAAATGAGCATTTGAAAGATATATTACGTATTTCTACTTCTAACATGAAAGCTGACATAAAAAAAAATAGCCAGTCAAATGCAACCACAAACATCACACTGAATTTAGTCTCAAACATCACACTGAATTTAGTATGTATGATAAATTTTGTAACTTTTCTTCATTTGTATCCTCATTTGTATTAATAAAATTTGAAAACTGAATTTTCGCATTTTTACTGTGTATGTGCGGCCCCGCCCTTACTTTGTTTTGCCACCTTGTGGCCCTTGCCTGCTAAAAGGTTGCCGACCGCTGGTCTACTCCAACAGTTTTTACCTTATTCAGCACAATGTTCTGTTTTATGAATCGGCGATAGAAAAATTCTGTTATTGTAAATGTAAAGTGTCTTCTCATCTAATATGCCCTCTTGAGCGAAAAAAAGGGACTGACGCTTGGTCTGAAGTATGAGATGAAATGCGAGGTAGGTATGCTGGCTACCCCTCGCGGGTGGTATTGGGGTCTGCGCGTGTTTGGCGTTCCTGCGCGCTAGGAATGGCGCGGCGCACTGCGTTATTAATCAGACGGCTGAGGGACCGAGTAGCAATTCATCTGACAACTATTCGTGAGGAGAGGTACGGTCGCCACCAACTCTCCCCCCTCCCTCAAGCCATCTTCTCATTCAGCACCGAGCCCACGAAAACACGCAAAGCCACTTTGTTCGCCTTCTCTCGCTCAGTTACTGCTTGTTAGCTTACGGCGATCACTTAATAATTTCAGACATTTTAGCTCAGTGTTATTGCCTGAATGTAAATATTAAACCAAACATTTTCTCTGTGATGAAATGATGAATGCCATTTGGGACTTCCAACGCCTGCTAGCCCCTATAAATATGTAACTCCTTCCCGTTACGCCGAATATAGGAAAGTCGTACGGTTTTTTAAGATTGCAGGTTGAAAAACTGCCTGTCAGACAAAAATGATGAACAAAACAAACAAACATAAACCATGCACCGAATGAAATCGGGATTTTTAATTGTCGGTAGTGACATCTCTGTATGAATGCTCTTAAATGTCGAAATATCCCATTTAGAAACCAACTTCGAGTATTTGCATAGGTAAACATATAAAAATCGATAGAAGTCCACTGCTGTAGGAAAAAATTAGTGATCATTCCAAGCTCATAACGCTTCCAGCAGGAAATAATCATATCATCCAAACCATTTATTAATGCCTCATACAAATAAAAACTAAAAATACAAATAAAACTAAAAATAGTATACTTTTGTTTTCTTTTTTCATTCCTTCACGCTTCGCGCTTCATCGATTATTAGAGGATTGGCCGTTAGGAACATGAAGGAATTTGAAATGTCCCTTTGAAGGAATCAACCCGGCATTCGCCTGGAGATACATTGGGAAACTATGGAAAACCGTAATTTGGATGGCTGGAACAGGACTTGAACCCACTTCCTTCCGAATGCGAGGTCCGCGCTTTACAGCTCAGCCACCACGCTCATTCAGTATATCTGCATAGGAAGCTGACCACGCAGGCGGTTTCGTAGGACTGACTCTAGCTGAAGGTTCAATGCGAATAAACGAAAGCTAGTGTAATACCTGTGTCCGATTGTAACAATTGGAGCTGGTGATAATAGAATTATGATTATATTATTATTAGTAGTAATAGTAGTAGTAACAGAAGTATTAGTGGTATTAATAATAGCAGAAATAGTAGCAGTAAGAATAGGCATGACACTGGAATTTAAATGAAATTCTCCTGTATTAATTCTTCATAAAGTTTATAGTATACATTTATATACAGTCGTAAAATAATTGAAATGAGAGCCTAGGTTAAATTTTAGCTGCTAGACTTTTTATTATTATGTATTATTATTATTATTATTTGCACATTAGAATAAATAAATAAATGTGCGGAAAAATATGTGGAAGGTGCCTCTAATAGATAATTCCATACGCAAATTAATTTATACAGAAAACAAAATAAATTATCTGATGTGCACAGATAGGTGGAAATCGAAATTCTTATTAGTTGTGGAAAGAAAAAACAGCAGTCCACTCTTCCAGTTAGCAGTGGATAGATAATATTCGCTTTAATGGCCTGTAGATCATGTGGAAAAAGACAAAACTGGTGGTTATTAATAGGATAAAAGGATCAGCTGACAGAGCGATTGGATAACCTCCAAAGAGTTCATCAATTCATTTATCTGTGACTCTGAAAACTAAATGAAGAGTCGCAGTGTTCTGAGATGTTCAGCTGCGGAGAAGTTACGCAAGATATGGCGTGTCAGAGCAACAATCATCAACACGAAGAAGAATTTAGTTTATTCACGTGTATCTTTGAATTTCCTTTAGGGTTGTGAGACTCGGACAGTGAAAAATCCTTACTAAAAAGAAGTTTACCAAGATATAATTTCAACATAATATAACAGGGCGCAAGTAGTAAAAATTATATTTCTAAAATGAACCTAAACCACAGATTTCCACTTTTTAATAAAGTTTAATAAATATTTCGTCTCGATTACACATTTTTAACCCTTCCCGTGAAGTACCTAGAAATATATCTTACTGAACAAATGATAAAAAAGAGAGTATCTTCTTCAGCAACATTCACTCTGGTTGCGCATTAATTAAAAATGGCGCGTAAGGTACTTTTACGAAAATTTCATATCTGCTTGGTGGCGCAGTGTCTGTCTGGGGATCGGTAGGTCCCCGGTTCGAATCTCTGTCTCGTCGGATTTTTTTTTTTTTCATAGGCCCTTAACCGACCTTCACCTCTACGTCAGAACGCTTTCGCTGTTCGGATTCCACGTTAAACTGTAGGTCCTCTGTACCTGGTAGGACTAGCGAGTTAGGTTAAGGCGGCTACGACAGGGGCGGAATATGCAGCAAATAGAAACCCTGTCAACAGGTCATCACGAGGACACGGAATTATTGTTACTATTACACAAAAATCTTCTGAAACAGAAGCAGAGTATGAGCCTAGGTACAGTGACTGGAAAACTGTCGCCGTGGTGATTTCACGCGTTGTTACTAATGCCTTAGACAGTGTAGTGGCCGAGGAGCGCCTCCCCGTGGCAGCGGACATGCAGTGGGGAGTTCCCTAATCGCTGTGACGGCCCTAATTGATGGGATTACTTAGTGACGTGCGCCGCGCAGTCAGACTGTCACTCCTAATGCCGAAATCTGTTTAAGGACGGCCATCGGCTGCCTGCGCACGCCTAACCATGCAAATAGTGCCCGCCAGGGCTTTCACTCACTCATCCACCAAGTTTCCCTTCGCCAGGTGGCGACTGGGCTTTCAGGGTGCAGCTCACCGAACAGTTTGTTTCACAGAAATGACGCAGTTTATATAAAAAGATAATTTATTTTGAAGAGAATAATAAGGTTACAACTTAACGCAGCAGAAATAAATGAATCCAAGATTTCTTACTGACTTTACTCACTTACTACGAGAATTGCATGAATTGTCCATTAATCGGAAATTAAGTTAGAGTGTAATGTAAAAGTACAAACAACTAAAGAAATGTCGACAATATATAAAGAGACTAAGCGTGGAGAAAATCTATGCCAAAATCTATTACCGTCAAAAATACGCAACTCTTATTACGTCCGGTATAGTCGCTATCTGTAACGAAAAAAATATATCGTTTATGTATTAGACACAAGTGCTGATATGCAGCTTCTGTGTTGCTTAGGTGCCACATAATTTTTAGGAATATTGGAATTTGATAAACTTTACATCACAAAGGAGATATCGCGTGACTGAAAATGTCTCAACGATGATAGCGACCAAGCTGCCACAATATGGAGAACGTCTCCACCGAACATTGTACTTGAACAATGAACTTTAATTGTCGATATTGCTGGCGGCGTCCTTAGGCTATTCCTGATACTTATTTCGTAACAGTTCTGTCAGCCGCGAAAACGAAAGACTGAAAAGCCAGAATAAGAAGTAATCATTCCTCCTCATATAACGACTGACCTTTTGAATGTTTCCACAGTCACAAATGAAGCAACAAATTTCTCTGGCATTTCAATGGCGCTTCTCTCGCGCGGACAAATGCGCATAAGGCAGAAGTGTGAATTTTTAAGCAGCAATATTAGCAGAGACTGCAGTTATATTGAAACCCAGCCTGGACCGGAATGAGAAATAAAATTCTGTACTTCAGCATAGGATGCGATAGAAATAGCTTTTATTGATGTAAATCTTCCTTCAATAATGATGTCATTGCCATTAAGTTAGGTTTTTATCAGGCATTAAAAACCTAAATGTCATGTAAGAAATTCCTCCAGCTCTCTGAAAGATTTCACTTTTTATTTTTCGTGTATTTTAAAACAATATCTCAGAAAACTGAATAATAAATAACCAAAGTTACGCAGTCAACAACTATATTAGCAGAAACCAAAGAGTGTAATGCTTGTCTTTAATGTAATGTGACCTTTGGTGCCTATTTGTTTTCGTAACGGACATATTATTTATTGCTTCGTCCAGCGTTCGCGTAGAGTCACAAGCATACTATAACTTTTAAGTTAAACCCTAAACTCTGAAACAATTAAAATCCCATTCAAATTTTTTAGTTAGATTTTGCGTGAAACCTAAACAAATAAGTCCCAAAAACGGCCATTCCTTGATATCTTTCCCTTAAAGAACCAAAGACAGGTGGCTTGGTGCGATTGTTTATATATTGCCTATAGGAGCCTAGAAAAGATGTCATTGCCGTGAAAATCTAGAATGATCGTGATATCTATATTTATCGCCAGACTATACCATGGGATAGCAAAAGACGAAGCCTTTGTGCCGTTTTCCACAAAACACGAAACAATGATGCGTAACCTTTTTGGATCTCGCAATACGAAAATTTGTTAAACAAACTTGTAATATTTCAAAGTAATTATTGGACATGGTACTATACATTGTAATATTTCGATCTTCAGATAGATTGCGTTAAAACAAATGTAACTATCTGAATTTGCAGTACACCTCATACAGAATCCTTCCGTCTCATTTATACTGTTCTTTTCCGCAGAAGACGGCAACTGGGAAAGAAACTTTGAAATTAATGTTGTGTAAAGCCAGCATCTCATTAGTTTGAAAACTGCTTCCGGGTAAGTAGAAATCAATACTCTCTGCAGGAAGGGAGGAAGAGGAAGGGGAAGTGGAGGGGATGATCTGAGGAGATACCTGAGGTCGTGAGTGATGGTATTGTTTGTGTTCTTAAAGTAATTTCTTTGTTATTGAAGGAGCACATTGATTCTTAAACTTCAAATGATGACTTGCTTTGACAGTTCTGTCTACATCCTGTATATAGGCCTACTCTCCCTTCAGTCAACAGCACCTCATACACCAAAGCGATCGTCTCATTCTTTTTTTAGTAATACAAAAGCATTTTAAGAGTAAACACATCTGAATGAACCCCACGTGGTCTTCTCAATATTATGGAAACACCATATACTTCTATTTCAGGATCAACTTCACCGACAGGAGTTTTACTTACAACGACACAATAGCAACACGTTAAATTTTATATGTATCTCCAATTGCTTCCATACTTTCTTAACTTTTGAAATAAATATTTGTAAGGTGTCTAAAACAATTACAATAAATGTAAACATCACTGCTTTATTCCACTATCCAATACAAAATCCACAGGGCGATAGCCAACCATACTGGAATGAAATTCACTGTTCCTGGATTTACTTACACCAGTGTCTGTGAAACTCATATTTTGAAAGTAAATAATACATACTTATACTAAGGTAATAAATATGTCTTAAATAGCTCTTTACAGAAGCAGTTCTTGGCGACACTGGCTATGAGAACTGATATAAACAAATCAGTTTTTTTTGCCAGACCACACCATTTTTATTTTTCCTAGGAGCTGGTTTTAGTAGTACTATCTTTCTACATATTTTGCAGAACTTAAGTGCAAAGCTAGCTACGACCTGAAGCATTTTCCGATGTCTGCATTGAGTGAGTGGTGTGGCATTCGGGAGAATAAGGATTTAAATCCCTATACAGCGATCATGTTTTCAATTTTCCTTGGTTTCCCGAAATCACTCCATGCAAATACGGGGATGATTCCTACAAAATGCCATGGAGGAATTCCTTCTCATTCTTTGCCCCAATCCTCTCCGGCGTAAAATGACCACGACTTCGACGAGTCGTGAAGCAAGAAGAAAAGAAAAAGAAGATATGTAGACCGAAATCATGACCGTCCATGGAGGTATTAAATAACAACAAATATTCGCTTTGTCAGACTTCTACTACACGTACTAGAATCTAACAGGTTGTAGAAAAAAATCACAAAATTAACGGATAGTATAGTAAACAATATTTCAATGAACTCTTCTCGTGCTTTCACCCGTATATAAATGTCACAACTCTGGGACGTTTCGAAGACGTTGTTGACATTTATAGAAGCCTGGAAGCCCTAGAAGAATTTATTAATTTACAACGCCGTAAACAGATAATATTTTTTTAAATTATAAATAACAAACACATTCCAGGATACAAGAGTTTCTGAAGACTTGTGGCGTGATAGTTAGCAAATTAATTAATAGAACTGTTCGATAATGCGCTAATAAATCATTAAGACATTCAAAATAATTAAGATTTCGTATATATCAAGGTTTGTTACATGGTGGGGTGTGAGTAGTATTCACAAATGTTCCTAAAGTGAAATATGATTCAGAAATTGATCTCAATCAATCGTCCTCGGAGTAAGCTGCCACGCTGGAATTGGTCATGAGTTCGTCACGCAACTCGGCCATGTTCGACTAGCCGATGAGCTCGAAGATCATTTTCTTTTAAATGACCATTAGCTACGAGGCCACAGAGCAAGCATTACGTAGTTATGTAGTTCACCACTATTTATTGGAGCACTCATTGTATTCTAGATTCTGCAGAGTACAGACGACACAATACAAACACAGCGCTTAGTTAAAACCGCATAGACCCTAGGACGGACTCGAACCAGTGACCCCTGCAATGCGAGGTCAGCAAGTTTCCCCCACGCTGCTGCGGTCGGCCAGAAGATGTTTCCGCTCCATTCTCTGTCCTTGATGTCTCTGTAAATAATCAGAGATTGTTTATTCATTTCACGAAATATAACAGCACATCTGAAGTGTTATATTTGTTGACGATAATAGTATATAAAAAATAAAATAAGAAAACAATTAATATTTGTTTTTCAAATTATACTTTTCTCAGAAAAATTTCAGGGACAATTTTTTTAAAAATTATAACTTTCACTTTTCTACTCCACTTTGAACTTAACTGTTCTCCTCTAATCTCCCCTAACAACGCTCCTAATGAAGTCAAGATTCATGTTGCTTCACAGCAACAAATGCCTCCAACTTACATTGGTAATAGCCATGTTTGTATCCGTAATTTTCGACGGGTTTTAAAATTGTTTATACAGTAACTAAAAAACAACTAGTAGTGTTGCAAGTGTGAAGGCGAAGCAGCTGTACTGGTAGTATTAGTTGAGCGTAGTTAGCTATGGGGCAGTACCTCCCGTTGTCACGCCGCATCCCTTGTTGCCATCAGTTGCAGCCGCCTCCTTCGGTACAAGACAGCAGCAGGCTGCAAGTGAATCTCGGGCAGCTGCGATGACAAATTGGCCGGCGGCGGCCATCAGCAAGTCAAATGTGGGTCGCGCCCGCCCGTGGTCGCGACGTTCGTGATTTACAATGCAAACCGAGAGCTGGTCTGCGCCTTCAGCCACGCCCAACGCTAGCCACCTGGGAGCCAGCCGTCTTAAGGCCGCCGCATTAGCTCCCACCACTTGAAAATACTCCACCTGTGTTAGATGAATTTACGTCACCCATTGCGAATTGGAAGTGGTAGACGCTTCAACATAAGGTTAAAACTAACATTGTCAAACCGAGTTACTCTTGTGTTTCGTAAACATATAGCGTGTTAAATTGAATTAACTAAAATTGTAATGTTTTAAAAAATAATTTAGTTTTTAAAAAGATTTTCTTCTTTTTTTTCGCTTCCGTTTTACGCCTGGTCGACGTCAAGGCTATTAAAGAGGGGAAGGACTGAGGGTAACAAACGGAAAAGAATTCGTCAATGGTGTAACAATTTCATTGTTACTAAGGGTTACTAATCAAAATTAAATTTTTCGATATTAATTTAAAATGATTATGGGA
>JARYHS010013630.1:70302153-70513551 GCA_031002005.1 Vandiemenella viatica | reverse complement strand
CAATGCGTTTCTTTGACGAAAGCCGCCTGCTTACATGTGACGCTCAGGCTTTCGATTAATCCCTCTTCTCCTTATTATTTCGACTAAAGGCAAAAAAAAAAAAAAGTTATAAGTAAGTTTTCATGGGTGTAATCAACTAATTGTGTTGTCGGAACATAGTACTTCGACGGCTGCCTCCGTCGTCTTCCTCACGTGTGAAATTTCGTGTTTTTACAATGATATACGGAGATGCAACCTATGAGGACTTCACTGCAATCATTCGCCGAGAAAGTATCCTTTCTTACTAAAAAGTAATTATTTCCACTCTAAAAACGTCGTTACGCCACTTAAGTAAAACTGAAATACTTGACAGTTTACATGTTGGTGAGTAGTTTCCTTTAATAAATTGAATCAACTGTAAGATAAATCAAGGAATCAGGAGATATAATAATGAATCCCACAAAAAAATTTTGTTGCAAAAAAGGCCAAGTCTCGTACTTGTGCAGTAACAGAAAATTATGAGATCTTGTTCTGAGCCAAGTCTACACTTTACAGAGTATATTCACTTGTGAAATGGAAAGTTTTCTCTTGGTGTTATGGAACGTTTATTTTGAATTAAAAACATTCTGGTAACTTGGCCATAAAGCAAACCATGTTTTTAAACTTATGAGTTGTAAGGCACCTAACACTGAATATTTTCAATTTTTTATTACAATTTGTATTTATTTAAAAATTGGTTTAGATTAAAAAACAAAATGTAAAACCTCGAAGTATTTAAGACATGTTAAAAAATTTAATGTCATTCTGTCAATTAAAATATTGTTAAGTATTAATTTTTATCATTTAACATTAAAATTGATTTTATTAAGTTAATTATTATTTAATTTATTAAAGTTTTAAAGTAACTATGTTTTGAATATATGCGCTAAAAAACTGTTTTCGCAAATCCCGCAAAAATCCCTCGTGATTGAAAACACTGCGGGATTGCAATCCTTAGTGACTACCCACCAAGCGACGGTCAGAAATAAGCTGGTTATTGCTCCCTCCTGACAGGCTTATAGAGAGCAAAGCGATAGATCATACTTGTTAGGTTTCACTTTGGCGTCGTGCACCCATATAATATCACTTTTAACATCTCCATAATAAGCCTTCTGGAAACTTAGTTATATTTGAACGGAATCCATTATAAGCTCAGGAAATAAACTGTGAAATTCCTGTCCTTAAATTTTCTTTCTTATTAATTACTGAAACAAATACACAGCGCGATATTTAGTTTATATGAAAATTGTTGGAAATATATCTGAGAGATTTCATTGTGCGTGGTGGTTGAACGGTAACGCTCTGATCTCGCATTCGGGAGGATGTGGGTTCGAAGCCCCATCTGGTCATCCAGATTTGCGTTTCCATGGTTTATTCAAATCACTCGAGTCGAATGCCGGGATACTTCCTTCAAATGGCCATGGCTGAATTTCTTCCTGTTCTTTGCCCCAATCCTTTCTCTCCTCACCTCCAACGAGACATAACAAAGTGAAAGGTCTGTTTGAGAGTAAACTGTTTTTTTAGTTTTCGCTCTACGTCTCGCGTTTTTTCAGCTTCCGAAACATGACATTTTGAAGAAACCATCCCGACATTCGCCTGCGATGATTTGAAGAAACCGAAGAAATGCGAATTCTGGATGGAGAGACGTGTATTTGAACCCACGTCCTACCAAATGCGAGGCCAGAGCGTCACCGATCGGTGAGTTGTTAGAGATGGGCTTCAAACAGCGCATCTATTGAGAGATATACCATAGAAAATAATGCAATTGGGTAAAAAATATTGGTGCGGTCGTTGTTTGAATTTTGTTATGGTATGGGACCTATGTTACAACTAACCGTTACTGGAGTCTAAAGTTTTTGGAAGAAGAGATTATAGATCTCTCTTTATAACTCAGTAAATAATATAACAAAGGAGCTGCATTGTGAGTCAAAACAAAATAGGAGACTGGTATAGAAATTGGAGGATAGTATAAGCCTGTATTTGGTATTGGGGTGAAACTATGTATGGAGTAAGGAAGGAAAATTACTGTTTTCATAAATTACCACTCATTTTCATGCATAAGGGAGAGGAAATCATTTCTTTTATCATTGCATCTTGGTACTTCTTTTCCTCTCATTAAAGGCTTGAAATTAATTCTTTTCACTGCTCTGCTATTTTAAAACGTATATATTTATCTGAATGTCGTAAGTGATATCCTAAATAATTGAACGTTAAATTTTTTATTTTTTTATATAAAGAACTATTTGCTTCGAACCTGCCACTTTTTTCCAAAATAACATTCATTTTGATTTCCAGATTTCTATTTCGAAATTTTTGGTTATGGAGGAGACTCCTGCCGGGCATCATCTGTACCGTGACGCATTGCTGTACTTGCGCCGATCGCTACAGACGTTCTTTCGACTGTGGTGTGTCTTCATACTCATCAAGATTCGTGACTCATCACACATCAAGGAAATATCCATATCTACATAGATCACCGATATAATCTATCGGTGATCGCACCGTTCCTGCCTGCTGCTCGGGCCAGCCGAGTACCCCATCCGACACCTCTGTTGACTTCTGCGTCATCCTCGCCGGACTTTTCCTGTTTTAGAGTTCGCCGCTTCCATCCACGAGTTTTTTTTTTTTTTAATTTATTTGGTTTCTGGTCGCATAACCATTACACCAGCCCTCCTACTACATTTTACATATTACATTTTAGGTATCTTTCATATTTGACATATTTTACATTGTTTAAATATAGTTTGCATATTTACATATAATGATATTTTCTTATTATTTACCCATTACTTACATATTTACCTATCATTCATATTTAAATATTACATATTATACATGTTGGTTATTTATTGTAATTTTACATATGGAATTCTAACTATAAAGTTTTGGTACATTTTGTCCATGTTTTGTATTGGTTTCGTCTAGATGTTGATTTGCGCTTCGCGTAAGAAATTTATCAGGCTTCTATATATCTTCGGGTGGCCCGTCGCGAGGAAGGTTGGGATCGATGTCGGTAGAGGTACCTGTAGCGATAGTAAATTGGTTATCAGAATTTGTTGTAGGTGGAGTATTTCCTGCATCTGTAGAATACGTGATTTAAGTCTGCCTCTTCTTCCTTGTCTGCGTCGCACAGTGGTGATTCCATGACCCCCACTCTATGGAGATGGCTGGGAACGGCGCAATGACCTAATCTCATCCGAATTAGTGATGTCAGGAATTGTCTTTTCGCGTGGAAGTTTTTATACCAGACTTGTTTTGGAACGGATGGTTGGATGGCCGCGTAGTGTTTTTCCTCTGAGTTGTCCAGTTTTTGTACAAAATTCTTGAAAATCCTGTTTTATTTTTTTTTCACCCGGGGGAGGAAGTCTGTATACGGTAACGGCAGAGCAGGAGCGTACCTTCCACGGCTCCACGTTTGGCTAGAGAGTCTGCTAGTTCGTTATAAATGATGCCGGAGTGACCTTTTACCCACATGAATCTGATGTCTTGTTTTTGCGTTGAAACTGTCATCTTAATAATGTCGATGATGTATGTGTTGCTGCTGAGGTTCCACTTAGGGTTCTGGAGTCGCTGAAGTGTACTTTTGGAGTCCGTTAAGATAAGTATTTTCTTGAAGTTTTTTACTAATCCGTACTGGATGGCTTCCTTGATGGCTAGAATTTCTGCCGTATAGTTTGAAGTTTCGTGTGGTAGTGAGAAGAAAGCTCCGTGGTTGGTGGCGGGGCAGTAATAAGCGAATCCTGCACTATGTTCTGATTTGGATCCATCCTTGTAAATCTGGGTGTAGTCCCCCCAAAAAGTTGATAGTAGTCGTGAAGCAGTTTTCTGATTGAGTTGGGATGGTAGGATGTATATTTGCAATGTTGGAATAGAGCATTCGCAGGATTTCGTGAATACTGGCAGAACAGGCCCCTTTGTTATTAGCGGCGCTGTGAATCTTAGTTTATAATAGCTGTAAACCAAGAGCGGGCATCGTGGAGGGCGTTTTTCTTCGAACGGTCCCATACTATTGCTTAGGATTTTCAGTTTTGATATTAGGGGATGTTGTGTGAAGGAGAGTCGTTGGAGTAAATATTTCTCTGCGAGATATTGCCGACGCAGTTCTAGTGGCATTTCTGTGGTTTCGATGAGGAGAGCGTTTGTGGGAGAACTTTTCATGGCTCCTACGCAGGTGCGGAGAGCGCGGTACTGTAGCTGGTCTATTTTACGTAGATGTTGTTGCGGAGCATTTCCATAAACGATGCTTCCATAATCTATGCGCGATCTTATCAATGACCTATATAACAGAAGGCAGGTTGCGGGATCTGCTCCCCACCAGGTGTGAGCTACTGCGCGGAGAATGTTCAGGGCGCTGCTGGTTCTGGTAGTTATATGGTCCACGTGTGCAATCCAGGAGAGCTTGCTGTCAAAAATTACACCAAGGAACTTAACAGTTGCGCGTACTGGGAAAATACAGTCGCCCAGGCGTATGTGGTCTAGAGGGTGTGGGTTCCGTTTACGGGTAAATATCACTACTGAAGACTTTTGAGGTGATAAGGTCAGACCATGTTCATGTAACCAGTTAGTTAATTTGGTTACTGCATCCGTGATCCACTTAAGTACCATCCAAAAGCACGTGGAGTAGACATATACACAAACGTCGTCAGCGTATTGTAAGGTCTTGATCTGTGGTCCCAATATTGTTTCTAGTTCTCTGGTGTATATGATATATAGTAAAGGGCTGAGTATAGATCCCTACGGTATACCTCGGTTTACCGTGAAAGGTCCACATAATGAGTTATTTTTCGTACGGATATATATCGTGCGTTGACGGAGAGAAGCGTATATTCCTTTGAGTAGAAGTGTTGGGAAGCCCATCTTTTGTAGGTTTCCTCATAAGGATAGGCAACTGTACGTTGTCGTATGCACTAGAAATGTCCAGAAATAGTCCAAGTAGGTATCTGTGATTATTAATTGTGCGTTCGATGTCTGCAGTCAGTATCGCTAGGCTGTCCATGGTACTGCAAGATTTCCGAAAGCCGAACTGTGATTCTGGTAGTAGTTTGGAGTGTTCCAGCCACCATTCCATGCGATGTTTCCAAGTCGTTCCGCTGTCTTGTATACGCAAGATAGTAACACAATTGGACGGTACGATAGAGGCTCCGTGGGATCCTTTCCTGGTTTCAGAATGGAACGATCACATGTGTTGTCTAATGTATCCGGTAGTTTGTCTACTGACCACAGTTGTTGAATCATCTGTAGCAGATGGATTTTGCTCTTGGGGGTAAATGTCGCAACATGGCGTAGTGTATGTTGTCATATCCCGGGGCGGTTGTCCCTGCATGGATCTAGCGCTCTATCTAGTTCGCTTAGCGAAAAGGGTCTTTGAAATATTTTTTGTGCGCTGTCCTGTACTTCTGGCCGATCATATTCTCGAATGGAGGTAAGGTGACTGTTGGAGGTGCAAGTACCGTGGCGATGTCTTCCGCTTCACAGGTGATTGTTGATGAGGGAGCTGGTTTCTTTTTCATTTTCCTGATCATTGTCCATACTTCACTTATTGGGGTATCTTTGGAAATTTTGGAACAATACGTTCTCCAACTGTTACGTTTCTGCTGTTTAAGGAAACGCTTAACTTGTGCGTCGGTTTTCTTGTATTCCCTATAGGATTCCCATGTAGATTGCTGTTTGTAGTTTTTTAATGATAGTCGTCTTCTGGCGATCATTTTAGATGATTCTGGGGTCCACCATGGTGTAGGCGATGTTGTCTTCGTCGCATATGTATGGCGTTTCTGGAATTGTCAATGCCGCTGCGTATTCGATTAAAGAGATGAAGGAGTTATAGTTTTCTACTGGTGATGCGTTCTGAGTACACGTGTGGAATAGTGCGTCTACGATTTGTGCGTAGCGACACCAATCTGCTTTGCGTATGTTCCATTTGCTTTTGGGTTCGGTTATCGTCTGTCTTATTGGGGCAAGATAGGAGATGATATGGCAAAGTGATCCGACCCCCAAGGATAGGGAAGTGTACACCAATGGAAATCTATTGCTATAGATGGAGAAGTAGCGTTAAGTCCACCGCCGTGGGCCTGTATCCTGGCCTTGGTATTAATGTAGGTGTACCGTCATTGAGACGCCAGGTCCTGAGCAAACGCAGAAGGGCATTCTGGTAGTTGGGAGCTCTAATGTTAGGCGGTTATTAGAGCCCTTAGGGAAATGGGCGGATTCCTCGGGGAAGAAATCCAACGTCCATTCAGTGTGTATTCCGGGTGGCCTGATCCGAGATGTGGAACAGGCCATCCCGGATGCCATAGAGGGGACGGGGTGTAGCCAACTACAGATTGTGGCTCATGTCGGCACCAATGATGCCTGTCGCCTTGGGTCGGAGGTTATCCTCTCTTCCTTCCGGCGGCTGGCTGAAAGGGTGAACTCTGTGGCCAGTGACCGCAAGATATCGGCAGAGCTAACCATCTGTAGCATCGTAGACAGAGTTATTGTGGACCTCTGGTTCAGAGCCGTATTGAGGGGGCTGAACCAGAGACTACGACGTTTCTGTGATGACATTGGCTTCAGATTTCTCGATGTTCGCCATAGGGTCGAGTCTTGTAGGGTTCCCCTTAATAGGTCAGGTGTGCACTACACACGTGAATCGGCTACACGGGTGGCAGGGGCCGTGTGGAATGCACTGGGTGGTTTTAGGCTGAGGGAGGAAGACCCGAAACACGAAATTCAGTTACGGGCAACCCAATCAGATACAACACCGGAATTTAGGAGCAACGTAAAAGAATCTCGACAGTTAAAAGTTCTCGTAATTAACTGTAGAAGCGTTTGCAACAAACAACCGGAACTAGAAAGCGTTATTTGTAGCATAGAAGCGGATATCGTTATCGGTACAGAAAGTTGGTTGAAACCGAAAATAAGTTCCGTCGAAACGTTTAAAGATAGCATGAACGTTTTTCGTAAAGACAGATTACATTCTCATGGAGATGGGGTATTTATAGCTGTGAGTAAATTTCTCCCATGTAATGAAATAGACGTCGATACGAATCTGTGAAATCATATGGATTAAACTCAACGTTGCTGGGTCAAAACTCATCATAGGCGCCTTCTACCGTCCACCCTGATTCCGACATAGTTATCGTCGAGGAGTTGAGAAGTAATGTAAATAGTATAGCTAGCCATTTTAAGGATCATGCTATGATTCTAGGAGGCTACTTCAATCTGCCTTATATTGACTGGCGTAATTACGTTCACAGTCACAGGTAGCAGGGATAAGGCAGCTTCTGAAGTAATTCTCGATTTGTTGTCAGATAATCATCTCGAGCAGCTAGTTAATGAACCTACGCGGTGTCATAACGGTAGCGAAAACATTTTAGACTTGCTGGTTACCAACAGGCCAGAATTATTCACCGACATTTCAACGACCATAGGAATAAGCGATCACAAAGCGGTAATTGCGACTATCAAATTAATGACCAAGCGAAAAAGGAAAAAAGGGTGAATTTTATACAAATTCAGTAAGGCCTCAAAGGAGTGTTTTAGAACCTACCTGAGGAATAATTACCATAACTTCAAGTCAACAAAGGACACCGTTGAAGGGATGTGGCATCGTTTTATACATATAGTCAGGGAAGGAATGGAAATACATATACCAAAGCGGACAATAAAGGGGGAGAATGATCCACCGTGGTACACATGCGAAGTCAAAAGATTACTCAAGAAACAACGGAAAATACACGCACGCTCAAGAAGGAAGGGGTGTCGCAACGATTTAGAAACCTTAGCTGATTTAAGAGGACGTATAAGAATGTAATGCGTGAGGCCTTTAACGATTTTCACTCCAACTCTCTCTCTAAGAGTCTCACAGAAAACCCAAAGAAATTTTGGCCGTATGTACGAAAAGTTAATTGTTCCAACAGCAATATTCCAGCACTAATTCGTGAAGGTTCCGAGGTTAATGAAAGCTGCGATAAACCTAACGTACTAAATACTGTATTCAAAAATTCATTTACAAATGAACATAAGGATAGTATTCCCGTTTTCCCACGCCGTGGGGAGTCGGTGATGGAATCATTACGAATAGATACTGCAGGTATCATTAAGCAATTAGAGCTCCTGAAGTGGGGGAAAGCACCGGGTCCGGATGGAATTCCAGTAAGAGTATTTTCAGAGTATGCGGCGGAAATCGGGCCATTTCTGTCTGATATATTCAGTAAATCATTAGAAGAGCGAAAAGTACCTTCAGAGTGGAAAATCGCGCAAGTAACTCCGATTTTTAAAAAAGGTGATCGAAGTGATCCTGGGAACTATCGTCCCATATCTATAACATCTGTTTGTAGTAGAGTTATGGAGCATATTATATGCTCGAACATTATGAATTTTCTAGATGATAATAATTTGCTTACAACAAATCAACACGGATTTCGGAAGAAAAGATCATGTGAAACACAGCTGGCCCTATTCACACACGACGTAATGAAAGTTATCGATGCAGGTTCACAAGTAGATGCAATTTTTCTAAATTTCCAGAAAGCCTTTGACTCTGTGCCACACAACCGCCTTTAGCGAAGCTTCGAGCGTACGGTATATCGGATCAGCTTTGTGAATGGATAAAGGATTTTCTAACTGGTCGGTCGCAGTATGTTGTCGTTGAAGGAAAAAGTTCTTCTAATCTAGATGTTACATCGGGTGTACCTCAAGGAAGTGTAATAGGACCACTTCTTTTCTTAATTTTTATAAACGATCTCGGAGACAAGTTGAAAAGCCTTTTTAGATTGTTTGCAGATGATGCGGTTATTTATAGGGAAGTAAGAAATTTGGCCGATTACTTAGAAATTCAGTGCGATCTGGATGTTATTTTGGCTTGGTGCGCTGAGTGGCAACTTACTCTAAATTGTAAAAAGTGCAAGACAATGAGCATAACTAACAAAAAGAATCCAATTGTTCAGAAATAGGTGTTAAACAATACAGTTATTTATATGGTCGATTCTATGAAATATTTGGGGGTAACAGTACATAGGAATATGAAAGGGGACATACACATTAATTCGTTAGTAGGTAGAGCAAATTCTAGGCTGCGATTCATAGGTCGAATCTTGAAAAATTGTAATGAAGAAACAAAGGAGATAGCGTACAAATCTCTTGTGCGTCCACATTTGGACTATTGTTGTGCCATTTGGGATCCGTTTCGTAAGGGGTTGATCTAAAGTATAGAGAAAGTATAGAGAAGAGCCGCTCGATTCGTGACCGCTTGCTACAGTCCTTATGAAAGCGTCACAGAACTGATTAGTAGACTAGGTTGGGAGTCTCTGGTAGATAGACGACACATGTTTCGTTTAAACTTATTGGAAAACATGCGTACTCCCACTTTCACTTTTGAGTGTAGTGAAATACTTCTTCCACCAACCTATTTGAGTCGGAAGGACAGGAAAGATAAAATTAGAGAAATAAGGTGCCGGACTGATTCTTATATGAATTCTTTTTTCCCTCGTACCATTAGGGATTGGAATGCACAGCAAAGAGATTAGCTTTGGTGCTGAGCACCCTCTGCCACCCACAATTTTGTGAATTGCAGAGTATATATGTAGATGTAGATGTAGATGTAGAAGGATCAGGTTATGTTCATCCAGTAGTTCTTTTACTACTTTGCCGGGATGGCCCTCAATTCGCATCCCCAACATCTGCTATGTGCATTGAAGTCGCCGCAGAGGATGTACGGTTGTTCCAGCTGTTTGAATAAGTGGTGCCATTCCTGTGGATCAATCCTAGAACGTGGTGGACGGTAGATAGAGATGATCGTGAGGTTATAATTTGGTAGTGCGATCTGGGCTGCGATGGCTTGGAAATGATGGATGTTAGTTAAATCTAAGTGGATCGCTCGATAGTCTAAAGTTGTTTTGATCATAGTGCTACTCCACCATAGCTGTCTGTACGGTCCTCTTGGAGCACGGAGTATCCCCGGAAGTACGCGGCTTTGTGAAACCAGGTTTCACTGAGGGCCGCAACTGATATCTTTTGGGACGCTAGTTCTTGTTGTAATGTTTCTTTATTTGCTACGGCTGATCGGGCATTCCACTGTAAGATCTTAAAATCCGCCATTTGTGGCAAGTAAGTTTGATAAGAGTTGGTGAATGGTCTCCATGGGTAGTGGTCGATCAGGCGATGAGAGTGCTCCCGTGACGATGTGTATGATTATCTTCATGATTTGGTCAATTATTATTTCGGAGCCTTGAGGGATGAGTTGTATTATGGTACTGAGGTGGATACGGGTTTTGGGTCATTGGAGTGATAGGGGGTTGTGGTGATACATATGCCTGCTGCTGCCATGCTGTTGAGGGAGGGGGACGCTTTGGATTGGTGGGTGGGGTAGGAGGAAGTCTGTCGGCCCTAACATGTGCGGGGCTGTCGGGAGATGGTACTATTGGAATGTGTGTGGGAATGGTTGAGCCTGGAGTTTGTTGTTGTTGTATTCTCTGACTTCGTCGTCTCTTTTCTTGACTCGCGTGTTCTTGCTGTTGAGGTATTGCCCTCGGAGATAGAGGAGGAAATTCTCTATCGGACTGCAACGAGGGGGGTGTTGTAGCTATATGTGCGTAGTTGTGATGTGTTTGGCGCGGAAACTGCTCGCGGTCCTGGGCTGTTATGTGCTGCGTCGTATTTTGACTGTGTTGTTGTTTTAAGACCGGGCATGCTTTGTCTGAGGCGTAGTGAGGGCCTTGGCAATTTACACATCTAGGGGCGGTAGCTTCGGAGCAGACTTCCATAGAATGAGGTCCTCCGCACTTGTTACATCTAACGTGGCTCCGGCAATTCTGTGTCTTGTGACCAACCGCAAACACTTTTTACACATAATCACTGGTGATATATAGGGCTCGACTGGGCAACGTGTCCCAGAATAGATACATAGGGTGGTAGGTATTGCGCTCGGAAAGATAATAAACAAACAGGAATAGGTGCGCGTTCTTCGCTTTCCTGGTGGCTGTGTTTCTTGGTAAAGCGTTTGGACTGATATTACAGGACAAACAGAATCAATTTCCTCCTTAATTTCCCTTTCGCTCAGAGAAGTATCCACGTTTCTGATAATTCCAAGTTTATGAATAAGAAAATTCGGAATGTAGGCTTCCAAATTTTTTGATGTCATTACGGGTAATTGAACCAGTAGATTTGCTGCTGCTGCTGTTTTCATTTCGATTCTGAGTCTATTTTTCCTAGTGAACTAATGTTTACTACTTCTTGCTTGATTGGAGCATTGTACTGAAATATTAACTTTCCGAATGCCATTGGGTGGAAGCATACCTACGTTTTTGTCTATGCTTTCGACAAACACGTAGAAGGGGCCTACGTCTAAGTCATTGTACCTATTATTTTTGCTGGGATGTTTTGAGTTTGTAGTTGGCGGCGATGTGTTTACTAGGGAGAGTGGGTTGTTATTGTCCCCGTAATATGCGGTTTTGGGTGTGTTTTCATCTACTGCCTGCCATGTTAGTTGCTGCCATACAAAGTCTTTTATTGGGCTGTTCACAGTTATCTGGGATATTGGACCTATTGTCATCTGCCGGGTGCATCAGTATGGCTGCTGCAGTACCTGGTATCATGTGTTGCATCTGTGGGATGAGCTGGTTCGGCGTGCTGTTTTCTTCCACTGTTGTGAAGTCCATTATGACGTTCCCGTCTGGCGGAGGCTCTTGTTGGTATGACATCTGTGAGAGGTTGGATGTTGTGGCTGCACACATCTGGTAGGTGTCTTCGTTGTAGCAGGTCTCCAGTGCTTGGTGGATGGACTGGCCCGTGTCCCGGACCGTATCCATTAGGAATCGTCTCCCTGCAGCTGCTTTTTACGTGACACTCGTTAACGTTCGGCTACAACTTTGATTTTATATCACGCACTAGTATGATCTGCTGTTCTAGCGTAAACACGGCTGTTGGCCGTACACGGAAGTTGACTTGAACGCGGAAACTTGGAGCACGATGTTCACTGCTTCACGTCTCGCGGACTACCTTTTCCTATTGTTCTCAGCAAACTCTATAGTTTCTCTGCACTTCTTCTTTTTGAAATCCAAACTGTTCTTCAGCAATTGACATGGACAGTTTGCTAGATATTCGTCTATTTAGCACTCTTAGTAATATCTTAGCAGCGTGGCATAAGAGACTAATGTTTCTGAACTCTTCACATTTTACTGCATTCTTTTTATTTTCAATTGGTATCAACACTGTTGTTAAAAGTCTTTTGGTCATTCTCCTCTTTCATATATCTCATTGCACAAAATAGTATTTCTCTTCTTCCCCATCTTTCAAACTTTTCAGAATTTCTACAGGTACTCATCGATCCCACAGGCTTTCTTGTTCTTCTCTCCGCCAAAGCCTTCTCCACCTCCCCCTCCAGGATATGGCCTCCCATCTCCTCCTTGCTGACTTTCTCTTCTTCTTCTAATACCAAACCTTCGGTCGGTGTTGCAGATCATACTTCTTCTACATATTCTTTCCATCTTTGCTGTATTTCATGAGCATCTCTGGCTAACGTTCGATCCTTGTTTTCCACTCCCAGCCCCGTTGTTCTTCTTTTTCCTTGAAAGCATATCTGTACGGCTTCTTTGTACATCAAGTCAAATTTTCCTCTCTTTCTAATTGCTCTATCTGTTCGCACTTACTTCTCATCCAGTTCTCTCTTGCTTTCCCCACTTCTCTTTTCATTCGTTATTTAATTTTCTGTATTTCCTTTCCCCTCCTCAGTGCCTGTGTTTTTCCACTTCCTTCTCTCTTTCACTTCCTTCTCTCTTTCAGCTTCTGTAGCATGTCCGTCACCCATTCTTTCTTTATTCTCTGCTTTCCTTAAATCCTATTACTTCTGCAGCAGCCCTTTTCAGATCTCTCCTCTCTTTACCCATTTTTCATCCACACCTCATTTATATTTCCTCTATCCCATTCATTTATAAAGATTTTTTTTCTATTTCTCTACCTTGTCCTTTCTCTTTAAGAGCATCAGTATTGAACCTTTTTATTATCTTCCCTTTCCAATTATTTTCAGTCTCATTTCTATTTCTGCTACAACAAGATTATGATCAGAATTAACATCAGCTCCTGGGTAAGTTTTTGCATTTTTAACCAATTCTTATACCTGTTCTGGATTAGTATATTGTCAATCTGATACCTCTTTGCCTCAAAGGAGAGGTCCAAGTATACCCTTCTTTTGTTGGTTTTCAAAAATAGTGTTTCCCACTACCAATTCATTTTCCTTACAGAAGCTTACCAGTCTCTCTCCACGCTCATTTCGCACCAAGTCCATACTTGCCAATTGTTCCTCATCCTTTCCCTCTCCAACCACTGCATTGCAGTCCCCCATAATCATAAAAACAAGAATTTCTCTTTTCCTTGTCTATATTTCCTCAATCACATTATAACATCCCTCCATTTCCTCATCCAGTGCTGGCTTTTTGGCATGTACACTTGAATCAAAAATTATATCTTTCTTTTCTCTCCTTTTAGGTCTCATATACATAATTCTAAAACGCATTTGTACCTTCCACTTTCATTACTTTATTCTTCATAGCTTTCCTGATTACATGGCTATTCCTAAATTTCCACTCCTCTACTCTCCTGAATAATAACAGTGATACTCTCCACTTTCGAATTCTCCATTCCACTCCATCTACTTCACATATTCCTAAAATGTGCAACTTATTTATCTTCATTTCCTGTTTAAAATTCTCTAACTTTCCCGCTTGCAGGAGAGTTTCTAACATTCCAGTTCCTATCTTCATTCTCTCCCTTCTCTGTACCCCATTCCCACCTCTTCAATGTATTCCCCTCCCGGAGATCGCAACGAGGGGATATTACTCCGGAACATTTTACCTGAAGCGCATCACCATGGCTCTTTCTAGGGAATCCTTTAGGATCTTTAATGTGACGGTTTCCCATTGCTTACCACATTCTCATGCCGTTGACCATCTACAGGTTCCTCCACCTTTAGGGATGATTTCTCCTCCATAGGGCAAGAGATTGCCCTGGTTCTTTACCCGCTCATACGCCCTGCAAGAGGCCGTTGGAACTTGGTTAGAGGATGTATCCTTGTCCCGGGAGCTACTCGGCAGGCTGCTTGCCTTGCTAAGGCAGGTGCTAGTTTTGTCCGCCCCGGGTATATCATTTCCCCCGGTACCATCCGTTTCTGGGAGGGCATTCCCGATCCGCCACCTGGGGTGGCGCCCGATGGGGTACTAGCACCCCCCACGAAGTCTTTAGATAATCCAATTAAATCATAATTATTAAGTACTGTGTGGCAGAAACAGAGAAGTTGAAGGGATCTGTTCTATAAATAATAGTATGTCAAAAGTGTTCTGGCTTTGTGTTAACTTTGTGTCAAATATAGAAAACGCAACAAATTCAGAGACAGAAGTATTACCATGTTATCATTAAAACTGCATTCTATATTACAAACTTAAATAAATACAGTATTTAAGATTCTAGGGTTGGTATTATATATACAAGCTGTAGCAATGTTTCCACAGAGATTTAATGAAGTTTGTCGCGTGTCCTTCACAAAGAATTTTTTTGTGAAGTTGGTGAAATATTATCCCGGAACGTTTTAATGTTTGAAATTTAAAAGAATGTTAATGGATGCGACGTAAAAGCAACTGTGGAAAAGGAACCATGTATTAACTGTAATACTTTAACAAAGGAAGCTGCAAAAGCATTTATTCATATATTTTGTATATATCTACTATATTTTCGTTGACTCGCTCTGCCCGCTGACGGCGTAGTCACAGATATGGTTACTGGCTGGAGTTACGCTAATCGAGAATGACGTCATTACTTATCTATTTCCTGTTATATATTACCGTTTCCGTGGCACAACCGAAACAAACAACTATTACGCCATTTAGATTTCAGTTGGTTGGAAATGAGGGCGGAGATTGTGTCCCTGTAAACGTACGCTGCTCGACTATCTCTTGGTGTTTACATTGGACATCAGACTTGATGTTACATCAGTCGTGATGTTAAGGCTGTTAAAAGTAAAGAAGGAAGGTGATTTTTTTTTAAAAAATAGTTTTTTTTTTTTTTTTTTTTTTTTTTTTTTTTTAAATTGTGTCCACTATAAATGGGTCATTACGTGTATTTCTTCAATTTTTGTATTTATTTATTGTGATTTTTATCCATAATAGTTTTAATCATAGTCAATACAGCATTTATCGATAAATGTGGAGCTATTCTAGACCCGCGACTACACTAAAAACACGGCCACGGGCTTACACTAGTATATATTATTACTATTATTAAGCTTTTACGGCCTCATTGGACCACTTTAGTCATTTTCTGGTCATCTTCTTAGGCATGTGCATGCTCCGTTCTTTCCGAAATTCCCAGTATGTTTTCATTCGTTGTGATCTTCTTTGTCTTTCCTCATCTGTAAATACTCTCTTCATTGTGTGTCGTCAGTCTATTTTTTGTTTAAGTCTTATGTTTTCGTCTTTCAGTTTTTTTAGTTTATCTATTTTGTTTCGTAGATTATCCAGGGTTATTTCTAATTCTTCCATATTTCTCTAACTTCCTCAATCCAGCCTGTCTGTTGCTTTCAGCTTCCAAAGTTTTTCTATCATTCTTCTTATTAATCTGGTTTCTGGTGTCCTCATGATGTGTCCAAGGAAAGAAATTCTCTTCTTGCGAATAGTATCTGTGATGGGCTCCAGTTCCCTGTCCCTCTTTCTGATATTTTTTATTTAGACACGTTCTTGCTATTCTTCTCTCCACTTTTAAAATTTTGTCAATTCTGTTTTTCTGAGTCACTTTAAATAGAGTTTCGCTTCCGTATGTTACTTCTGGCTGAACCACCGTCTTGTAGTGTTTTAATTTTGTTTTTATTGATAGACAGTTTTTGTTGTATGTATACCGCGTTAGGTTTTGAGCTTTTATCATTTTGTTACTTCTCTCTTGCCAGGCAGGTTTTTCATTCAAGTTGTATGTTATTATTTCGCACAGGTATTTAAATTGTTCTACTATATATATATATATATATATATATATATATATAGATACGCATTCAAATTTATTTTGCGTATGATGCTGTATGACATTTACAACATTCAACAATTATACTGTATTCAGTGAACAATAAGTAAACACACATATATACACTTATATACACATAGTTCAGCGGATAGTTATAGTTAGCTAATTCAAAAAATAACTTCGCTTATCGTTAGTTAGGCTCTTAAAAAGTTAACTTCGATAATCGTTGAAGCGTTAAATTTTTGCTAATTTAATGCAAGTTAGTCGTTAAAAGTTATCCATACAAAAGTTGTACTGGTTTTTAAGTTTTATAAAAGGTATTACTCCGCACTATACCAATGTGGTATGTACCGTGATGCAAGTATGGAAATAAGAAATACAGACAGAGCGTGGTGGTGTAACGGATAGCGTTCTGGCCTCGCATTCGGGAGGACGGCGGTTCGAATCCCCGTCCGGGCATCCAGATTTGGGTTTTCCATGGTTTCCCCAAATCACTCCAGGTGAATGCCGGGATGCTTCCTTCAAAAGGCCATGGCCGAATTCCTTCCCATTCCTTGCCCCCATCCTTTCCCGTCTCTAAAGACCACGTTGTTAAAAAGGGACGTTAAACTATTAAAAAAAAAAAAAGAAATACAGTATGCTTCATCGTAACGACAAAGTGGCGTTCCTGTTTGTCTTTCTTGTGTTTCCTGAGCCTGAGTGTTCTTCAGTATAAACCTTGCAGATTATCCAACGAAAGACGAGTAAGAGGAAAAAAAAACATGAATGCGGAACGACTAGCATAAATCTTATAGGACTGGCTGAGCTAGGACACATAGGTAAATGAAGCAGAAACAAGTAGACAGATAAGTATGAAAGAAAACATAGTACATAATTTTGCATTATATACATGTTTCGTAAACATTAGCATATTAAAATTGTCATCCGAATACAATGGTCGTTTAGCTAATACCCACGACATGCCTAGCAGACTAGTTACATATACGTCTCACTCGTACTTTGCATTACTTAATTCACTCCCCATTCGACTTGCGTGACACGAAGCGCAATTCAAACAAATGAAATTACGTCAGAAACCAATGTAACTGACTAAAGTTAACAGAAGTTCAATTTAAGGGAAGTTATAAAGAAGGTTAATGATTTTTTGAGTTAACTTAAAAGTTACATTTTTGCAATTTTGTTAACTTCGTTAAACAACGATTAACGGCGTTCTACCCAACTATATATATAATCTGAAACATGTATCTACTCCATTCGTCTCTGCTGAAGTTAACTCCATAAACTACTGTAGACGTATACGACGCTCTGCTTGAAAGGAACTCTTGGAGGCTGGGGAAGCGGAACGTCTTGGTTCTGGCAGCGTGGGGTGCGACCGAGGCAATTTGGTCGAGAGGGAAGGCGGCCAAAACGATAAGCGGCCGGGGTAAATCATAGCGAGCGCTCTGCCCCACGGATAATGACATAATAGCTCAAACAGCCGACCAGCCACCGTCACCGCCGTAAAAACCGGAGCGCGGGGCTTATATAAAGCTAGCTACCCTGCTGGCCCGGATTAATCTCGGCCGGCTAATATATTCCCGCAAGATAAAAGCGGACACCAAATATATTAGTAGGGCAACGAGGCGGGCGACGCCGTCCGATAATAGATGGCGGCTTGGCGCACAGTAGCTCGGAAATATTAATGCTGCACCTTATCTGGCGCGGCTCTCCAGCACCAGCCAATATGTGCGCAGCCGCGCGTGCTGCACAGGGCTGCCTGCACGCCAGGGGTGGCCGGCGCGCGCGCAAACACCGGCTGCTTTGAATATAGTTCATAAACAACAGCATGATATGATAAAGAAGATGGATTGGGATGCATTGCAAGAGAAGAAGAGGATAAAACGCCTCGAAAGCAGAAGTCAGAAACGTAAAACGCGGAACAACATCATGAAGTACTTCGTGGAAAGCCGATATTTTTTTTTTAACTGCTTAACGTCTCTTAACAGCGAGGTCTTTAGAGGCGGGAAAGGATGGGGAGCAAGGAATGGGAAGGAATTCGGTCATGGCCTTTTTAAGGAACCATCCAGGCATTTGCTTGGAGTGATTTAGGAAACCATGGAAAACCCAAATCTGGATGCCCGGACGGGGATTCGAACCGCCGAACTCCCGAATGCGAGGCCAGAACGCTAACCGTTACACCACCACTCTCGGTGAGAGCTGACACGGACTCACTACCAACAACCGGCATAGCTATGGTTTAGCCTGTTGCTGAGTACTGTGCTCCAGTGTGGCAACGTAGTGCTCATACTAGAAAAATCGACGTCCATATGAACGAGTGTATCAGAGCAATAACTGGCACTCTAAAATCCACCTCAGTCCTCTGGTTACACATCATCAACAATATACCACCTCCAGAAATAAGACGCCAAGAAGCAACGACACGTGAGTTGATAATAATATATCTTCCTGACCATCTACAGCGTCTCCCCAACCACGATGTCCTAAAAGATCTACCCCCAACTCGTCTTAAATCCAGTATGGCATGACGTATTCGACTCCGATGTTAATGAAAAATGGCGACAAAGCTGGAACCCTTCATTTGTGAAACATCCAGGTATTGAAGATACTATAACTGGACTTGCGGGATTCCAATTGAAGAGAGATCAGTGGGTCAAACTAAATCGTCTCAGAACAGGGCATGCCAAATGTAACGCCATGCTCTATAAGTGGGGACTTCAGGATTCTCCTGTCTGTGACTGCGGAGCTCCTTCCCAGAGTGTGGATCGTCAAGGAATGCTCCAAAAGGAAGTATGATGGGCCATTTCAAGATGTTTTCAGTGTTACAATTTCCTTCATAGAATAGCTGCAGCAAATGGACATGAGTTTATGAATTCTACCAACGTTCTTGTCGTTGTATATACTGTAGATACTTATATGTATTACATTAGTTGCTTATCCATACGACAAATAAACAAATAAGAGAATACTGGGGATGTACAAGAGGCATATTAGTGAAGATGTTTGCAAGAGTATTGGCAGTACGTTTAAAAGAAGTGCATCAAAGAAAAGAGAGGTTTAACCCTTAAATGGATGTATTTGATTTAAAAATGAATCCTGCTCAGTGACAGTATTATGACAATTCATTTGTTCGCAGTTGCTTAGCTATCAGATAACGCGCATCACGTAGATTATGTTGTAACATCTCTGGCCACAGCAGCTCAGCCAACGAAGCCTGGGCGCGTGACTTCGGCGTGAGCTTCAATATTGCGTAGATATAGTAAGCGAACAAAGATCTTGATCCGTTGATCAGATCTTTCTGATTTACTAGCTTGACCTGTATTTTACCCAAAGGGTTCACTCTGCAAAATTTTAAGAATTTCTGATTTTTATTTATTTATCAATCTTGTTTCATGGATCTCTGATGAGAAAGGACCTCTGGGATGTGAAACATGTCATGGTTAATACAAATAAATACAATATGAGTCATCATCATAGTAAAAACAATTATACGTTCCAAAGACAAATAAAGAGAATAACAATAAACATTCATTTTTACAAATGAATTTTAAAAAAGTCATATTGAATAAAATTAATTAATATGTTCAAATTCTTGAATGCAGTAGAAGGCGTTGCCAATAAGATAATCTCTCAGTTTTTCTTAAATATATCTTTATTATCTGCAAACTGTATTACTCTTGGGAAGTTTATTAAACAGATGTATACCAGAATAATTATCTCCTCTTTGTACTAAAGAGATGTTTGTGTTTTGTGAAAGTTATTTCTGTTTCTTGTATTTAAATTGTGTACCTGTGAATTAGAAGTAAACAGGTCAAAAAGGTCTATGACAAAGCACATGAGAGAATATATATACTGAGAAATCATTGTAAAAATATTGAGTTTTTTAAATAGTTGTCTGCAAGAAGTTCTTGGTTTTATTCTACACAACGTCCTAATAGCTCTTTTCTGTGTTATGAAAACTTTTTTAGTTTTTGAAGAGTTTCCCCAAAAAATTATGCCATATGTCGTCACTGAATGAAAATATGAAGAGTACACCTGTTTCGTTAATTCTAGATCTGCTGTTAGAGAAAGTGTTCGTATTGCAAAGGTGCACTACTTAAGGTTTTCAGTAGTGAAGTGATATGTTCGTGCCAACAGAGTTTCTCATCAATTTTAATACCAAGAAATTTTGTACTCTTTGTTTCTAATATTGTGTTATTTTTATAGCTTACTTGTAAAGCTGGCTGTGCATAATTTTTTGTCTTAAACCTAAGATAATGTGTTTTTTTCAAAATTTAATTTTAATGAATTTGCCTTAAACCAATTTAGTTTGAAGCGAATTGTAGTGCGTAATTAAGACAGATACCATATAATATAAATTTCACACGTTACGCATGTGTCATTTTGGAAAATTGGACGTATTTTTCAGATTTAGCGTTGCGTGTTTCTTGCTGATAATGCCAGCATTTCGGTCCCAACCTGGGACCTTTGTCAGGGGCTGCTTCAAAATAGTGTAACCGCTTCGTTTTCAGGTAGACTATGTACTGAAAAACGAAGCCTATTTATGAATCTGAAACCCTTATTAAGACCTTAGGTTTGAATCAAAACGTTAACATCACCAGCATGAAATAAGCAGCGCTATACCCAATTTTACAGATACTGTGCTCATTATATAATAGATAACATGACCAACATTTGATGCAGTAGGATCACCGCATACGGTGGAACACCGAATTATAATTTAGGCAATACGATACATAGGAGACAAAATTAACTTCATTTGAAATTGTTACATGCTTCACATGCGGTATCTACTTTTGTTCAACTATATTGAGGGGTGGTCAAGTTTAGCTGGTGTTTAGTATATTACGTTTAGGTATTGTCTGTGGAGTATATCAAAAATACGTAAATAGATGCAGTATTTCCCATTTAATAACTCTGAAGTTTGTTACATATGATTTACAATGGTACTGCAAAATTCCAGCAAACTCTATGAAAAAGAAATAATGTTTTACAGTTATCCTTATTTCGTTTACTGTTATTTCAACTCAGTCATGGCGAGATTGAGCTAAGAAGTAATTAATACAGGAATGTTCCCTTTCTTAACATCTATACTGCATTTCTTGAAGAAGGTGCTACGAAACTTTGTCTATAGCGGCTAATGTATGTAAAAAATAAATCAAGAAGAACATTATTTACAAAGGGCAAAAGTTGATAGGTAATCTTTTAGAAGTTCACAGTTGACCGGATATGGTCAACATATTATTGTTTTTTTAGGGCTTTACTCCTTATCTTAGAGCCGAGAGAGAAATGGGGGAACAGAAAACCGAAGAGTGGATGGTCGGGCCTGGTATCGAACCCGCGTCCTCGCAGGTAGCAAGCCCGAGCGTTGACCTCTCACGCAGCAGAATATCTTTGGAGCGCAGATCGTGATGGTAGTGTTGGGCTACGCTCACGTCATCCCACATTTCTATTTTGGTCGCTTATCGACAAACAATAAGTTTTGTTGCAATAGCTGGAATACAACACAACTGCTCAAAAATATAATTGGTTTTGGTTATTTAAGCTCCCAAAAGTTGTTTTTAACAAAAGTATGGTAACCAATCGAAAAAACTTAATGGAAGTGCAGTTCTGTTAGAGACGGTTAACATCTCGTTTATTTTTAATAAATTACTTTTCCTTTCATCATAAAAACGAAAACGGGTTTGAAGTATTTCCTGTGGCACCCTCATTCATCTCTTTTAGAGTGTAATGATACTAGTAAGATATTTCCAGCCATGACGCAGACTGTGCACTTCTGGACAAACATTGCGTCCCCTCGCCTGAGTGCGGGCTGAACCAGCGAGCTGAGTGGCTGGAACTCCTAGTGCATCGAGCCGGAGTTGCCTTCTGGGTGACTCAGTGCTGAAGTGTATGACGCAGAAACTTTTCGATCCCCTTTTTTAATAGCGGAGCACCAGACATCCTTAAGGGATGCTTCACATCTGGCAGAGCTCACTTGGTTTATATGATCCAGCGATCCATGATTCTGATTTCTCGTTAACAAGTAGGCCCTCTCCATAATGTTAGTTTAGAAGAACACGACACAGCTGGAACATGAGGAGTTAAATGATGTCTTAATGCCATACGGTCATTTTCTTTTGAAGTTTATCTGTAATATTATTTTATATACTCTAAGGAGAGTGGACTGTTGGCTCAGTGGTTAAGGTTTCTAACTGAAGATCGAAGGGTCCCAGTTCGAATCCCGATCCCGGCTGCGATTTTCAAAGGCCCTTAACTCGACCTACACCTCTAGTACAGTTTGCTGTGTAATGTGAAGTACGCCAGAAAGCTTCCGTCTTTCTGATTCCACGTTAGTCTGTAGGTCCCCTACACCTGTTAGGATTACGGAGTTGTGTTAGTTAGACACGACAAGTGGCACATTGCGCGTCGAATGGAATACTCTGTCACTTGGCGGCAGAACGATCCTTCAGGATCTCCAGGCCGACAGTGTCATACGATGATTTAATTTGATTTACACTCTAGATGCAGTAACTCATTCTCCTTTCAATTGGAGAAAGGTATTTACGAACGAATACGAAGTGTAATTTTTTCAGATCTCTAAAAATTTAAATGAAAATTATTTAATATGAAGTTTATGAATTATGAAATGCGGGAATTAATCTACACTAATTTTTTATTAGTATTTCGTACATAAAGAATGCAAAAGGTACCTAGTACTACTTTAATGACCTTATTTTCGTAAGATAATGGGACTAACCTGTTTTCGTTAGTATGTAAAAAATGACGTAGAAGATATATTGGTTCCAGCTTTACGGCTTGACGACTTTGAGTTCATTATGGCCGGTAGAAGATGGAGGGCAAGGAATGGGAAGATTTCGGCCATGGCCTTTTGAAGGAACTATACTGGCATTCGCCTGGGATAATTTCTGGATACTTTGGAAAACCGAAATCAGCATGACCGGGTGGTATTTGAATCCGTGCCCTCCCGAATGCCGGGACAAAGCGTTACGTCGCACCCCTGGAATCGACAACGCAAGTGCAAATCGCCTTCCAGCCATCCTGATTTCGTATATTCATTTTTTTCTCCGAAAAATTGGAATACTGGAGGAGGGTGAAGAGTCATGGGAATGTACAAGGCATATATTTGTGATGAGGCGTGGAATCATATTGGTAGAAGAGTTAGGAGAGGTGGATGAAAGGGAAAATATGATCATGGCCACAAATGGGCACTAAATTTCATGGATAACGGTGTAGGGAGGTTTTCTTTCGTAGGTAACGAGGTCATGGACTGAAATAAATAACCAAGAGAAATGATGATTAATTTACCTAAAACGCATAAAGAATTTAAAGTTGAAATTAACAGAGGGAAAAAGTATATGTGAATGGAAAAGATCAGAAATGAGTGTGTAGGGAAATTGTTACCCGAACAAACGCTTCATCGCAGTTAAATTATTATTATTATTTTTTTTTTAAATGACGTGTTGGTTCCTTTAGAAGCCACAGTGAAATTCCTTCCCATTACTTGCAGTCACCACGATTTACTAATATCAATCCAGGCGAATGCAGGTATGATTACTTTAAAAGGCCATGACCGAATTCCTTCCCATTCCTTGCCATCAATTCTTTCCGCCTGTAACGACCGTGTCGGCGATGAGGCGTAAAACTATAAACAAATTTTTTTAAAAAAAACCTTGCCTCCAGTCTCCTTCCGATTCTATGGTAATGACGTCGACGAGGTGTAAAGAAAAAAAAATTATCTAAAATCACTTGTACCATCGCAGTAAGCTCATAGGATTAGCCACAGTGCTTCAAAATATGCTCAGTAGTATAATGTATATACATATAAGCCAAACATTAAAATTGTCAGAGATCTGAAGACTAAACGATAAATTGTTGTGACTCTTTTCAGTGGCCACATGACGAGTCTAGTTTCAGACGAGAAAAGCGGTCTGGATGCTTCATCATACCGAAAATTACGCTAATTTCCATCCGGCTTATCACAAAGTGTTATTTGTACTGCGGAAGATCGTTGTGGAAATTATTCAGATTAGGTGAGCACATAGTGGTCTCTATCGGCCGACTAGCATTGTACGAAACAGATTACCGACACCGCATCGCACTGAAATTCTGATCAAAGGAATTTAAAGAATGGAGCCGACCGGTGGCGAAGCATATGCATAGCTGGCGGGACGTGGAGGTTACACCTGCTCGCCCCACTCCAGCCCCACCCTCGTGACGTAATCGGAGCGTTATCTGCCAGGCCGCAGTATTGAAACATCACGCAGCCCGGGGAAATATGCATCTAAATGAAATCTGCATCTGCGTGCAGCGCATGTGAAGGGGAGCACTGCGCAGATAATAAAGGAAGGAACATGGAGGAGATTATGAAGGCAGGAAGAGCAATTTCCCCGCGGTACATATCCAATATGGCGGCCAGCCGGTCGGAGGGCCGATATGCCGATGGCTCTCGTCTGCTATCAGCTTTGGCCTGCTGCACCGTCGGATTTATGGCGCACGGTGCAGCTTCGATTTCTGTTGAGCTGATTCGTTATTGGTCAGATCCCTTTAGGGACGCATGTGGGATGCGATCAATACAATAGCTTCTGCAATAGTTGCTGCTTCCCGAGGAAATGATGTCGTGTCCTCAGCCTACCCTCAAAACGTACATCAATCGTCCTGTTTGAACTGAATGCTGAGTGATCAGATAGTCTTCTATCAATAAACAGACTCATTTTACCAGTTTATGTACTTCCGAATTTACGTACATATCAAATATCGAAAGCAGCAGATTCAATCCAGCTTCTATTTTTTCCTCCTTCATTTCATCTTCTAAGATACCAAATTTGGACGTCGCATGTAGTCAACTTCCTTCGCTTGTTTTGGCATATGCCAAGAGAATTCTCTGTAATACAAATCGTAATTATGTACCAGAATAGTAAATCGTCTTAATTGCTTGCACCGAGGGTGGTGGTTGAGCGGTAACGCTCTTGCTCCACATTCTGGAAGATGCGGGTTCGAATCCCCATTCGGCCATCCAGATTCCGGTTTTCCGTGGTTTCCTGAAATCACTCCCGGTGAATGCCGGTAAGGTTTCTTCACAAGACCATGGCCGAATACCTTCCAGTTCCTTGATCCTAGTCCTTTCCGCCTCTAACGACCATGACGTCGAAACAATCGAAAAATTGTCTGCTTTATATGAACTGAAGCTACTATGCTCGCTGAAGTATTTTAATTTCCAAAGGAAACGTTTAATGCAAGTTTGTGAACGAACATTCCTCTACATGAGAAGACTACTTGTAAATATTGCGAATGTATTTATTAAATCGTATAAACCCTGTGGTAAAGAACAAAAAAACTTCTGAGTAGTTATCTTAGAACCAACTAGTTCCCTCGAAGTTGGAAGGAAAGTTTATTGTGCTAGTTGTGTTCTGGTTAGTTTATGACCCATAAATGAGACTTAAACAGTCAGACATCGCGGTTTCTGTCTCCAAAGAACAGAACACTTACGGGACCTAATTAACTGTCGTTTTATTACAGACTCTAACATAAAAAAAACAGAAAAGATAAAAAAAACCTAGTGTTATACTTCGAATAGGGCTAGTTATAAGTCAAGATTTGGGCAGCATTTTGGACTAAAATATTCTGCGGAGCTATGTTCATGCTGTGATTAGGATGAGTGCAAAAAAATCCTCAAGGAAATTAAATTAACAGCTGATAACTGTTAAATCCTGAAATTCGGTATTGCAATAATTGCCGACCATTAACAAAACGCATTTCAACACTCAAACGAAGTAAGAAATGACTAACCCTTTTTTTTCTTTATTGCTCCTTGCTGAAGATTATTAATTGGATTATTTAAATTATTATGAAGCTGTTAATTTTGCACATGGGACTGATTCATTATCGAAAGTTAGGGTTAGTAAATTAAATAATGTCTCACATTTTATAGTCATAAGAGCATGAAAATGAAACTTTTCCTTTACTGTGCATAATTTACAAATTAGAATCAGGACTGGCGATATCATGATATTAACTCAGTTATTTACGTGTAGGGTCTTATAACAGTCTCAGACCAAGCTCTTTAATTAAATGTTATTTTAAGAATTATGTATAGCAAGCTGGGATTTTTATATTTTGTGTGATTAATTGTGAATTTGTGTATATTTGTCATGTAAATGAACATTGTTTTATAGAGAGAAACTATGTAAATATTATGCAATGTGTTCAAGGATAGTATTATATACGAAACTAATTAAAAGTTTGTAATTCTAAGTATTAATGTGAGCTATGATGTTTGGAGTACAATTTGCGATGATTCTGGCTGGTTTATGTTGATAATTTGTGTGTGTGAATGCATGTCAACAATGTTAAATTTCATTTAAAGGTGTTTTCTAGTGACTGTTAGTGATTCTGTACAATTTGTAATTATTTTTTATTGATTTAATTGTTAAAGTATTTTTAGAATTCTAGAAACGTCGGTCGGAACTCTTTGAACTATTTTGGATCTTTCTATGGCGTCTATATAAACAAGCGGCAGAGACGACTTGGTTAGTGGAGCAGAGAGTTGCAAGTTAATTAAGAGTTAGAATCACTGGAATATTTGTATGATCGTATGTTTAGTATGTTTGGCCTTGTATAATGTTATTATAGAGCGCACGGGATAATAAACATAAGTGGAAAGGGATTCGTCGGAGTTGCTATTTCATGCATCCAAATGCTTGGGCTTCCATGGCAGGACTGAACAGCAAGAAATAGTAAACACCGAAATGCTTATCAGTCTGCTTTGTGGATTATTAGTGTCCGTTGATAGGAGTATTTATCGCAGATGTGGGCTGTCAACTGGAAAAGGCGCACAGGATGTGTGTGAGCCGGGGGTCTGAAAACCCACGGGTACGGTCTTATCTGTCCGCTTAATATTATTGAGTGGGGATTGGTACACTTGTAGAAAATATTTCGAAGGTTGTCGAGCCTGAGAAGTACGGAGACTATCGTGAGTAATTGATTGGGATGACGAATTGAGTGTGCATGGTTAATCGCGGAGTGTTTCCCAGAAAAAGCTATAGACCAGAAGCTTAATTCCTCTGGCATGGGTATTCCTATTGGCGTGACTAAAGGACAGTTCAGTTAGATACAGACAAACGTGTTAAATCTCCGTTCCAGGAATCTCACAGTGCGTACTAGTGGACTTGTTCGTCCATTGTCAGCGCTGGATTTCTCAATTTACTACCGGCCATCTCCACGGTGCTTGAAACCGTTCAGGATTACTAATAAATTGTTATATTACAGTATCACACTGATAAGCAGTTTGGTGTACAGATCCTCAAATTTAATTAATTCGCCCTTCGCTGTGTTCACTATTTCTTACTACTCAGATCTATCGTGGAAGACATCGTAAGCAGTTCGCTGGATAGTCCTTTCAGATGATGCTGATTGCAACTTAATTAATTGGATGTTCGATCACCAGGTTACTGTCGTACGGCCGCCAGCTGATTTTCTGAATCTTTTACCGAAGGATAATTATTAATACAATTTCTGAATGGATTTATGAGTTATATGAAATAACAAAAGCGATGACACACTTTTCATCTCGTTGTTTTTATTTCGACGATATTTCCACATCAACATTTCAAACTTATAAGGCTCTAGATCGTCCAAAGATACTAAATCACATTACAAAAAATCTCCAACGATTAAACTTCTGCGAACATTCCTGTTTGACAAATCACAAACGTTTACGAAAACTACTACTCTTCGCCATCTCTTCGCGCTAAAATAGGCGCTAGAGAAACACCGAGAAAATGAATAAAGGTGCCGCTCTACGGTTCTCGAGTGCTAACAATTACATTAACAATCAAATCCATACAAAAATAATTACAAATTGTACAAAACCACTCACAATCAATATGAAACACTTTAAAATGTAAATTAAAGCTATTTACATGCATTTAAACATCAAAATGGGCGACACTCCAAATAGCTTAAAACCTTTCTCAAATCACCGTGGCTTATACATCATTTAATTAATATTTCACACATTATACTACTTCTTATCATACTACACATCATTTACAGAGTATTGTTATATAAAAGCAACATTCATTCACATGAGAAAGTATACAAAATAATAATTAACTGTCATCTCTCTGTACTAGATTTCTAATATTAAAATTCATAAAAGGTTGGGTCTCAGGGCTGTTACAACACCCTTGCTGACGCATAGAATGATCTAAACGAACAATTCGTCTGAATAAATACACCATACAAGTGACAATAACTTGCTGAAGAACTTGATGAGGTTCGTTTACATTTTTATTATATGGGCTGCCTAATTCCATAAGAGAATGGGTATTGCCCTAAAGACGATGAATCTGTTTTAGCAAACATCGGAACATAATGAAAACATCGGATACGGGGTGGACATTCAATTCTGTCAGTGCTGTCGTATTTTATTTATTTATTTATTCTTTTTTCTGCGGAGTAACTACAAAATTTGTTTATGAGACGCCTGTTATTTCAGCACAAGACTTGAATTTGGATAGTTGGGAAAAAAAAGTGTTCAGATACATCTGTTGAGGAAATTATATTGCCAATGTCACAGTTTCTGTTACAACTTAGTGCCCTTTCACTTCCCTGAATACTGGCGTCATTCTGGATATGTAGAATTTAAATTGTCAAATGTTATTGATTTTGATACAGCAGGAATATGTATAATCCCTGTAGGCATCTCCATTAACGTTTTATCTATGGCTTATTTTTGTTGTACTCGTATTCCAGATCGTAAAACGTTTAAGGCCGCTAAATCTGTATCTACAGGGGTCTACTGGGTGACGCTAGGGTATCCATCCCGTTTGTCCACTGGATACGTTCTCTTCTGTATACCGGTAATAAACGTTAATTTCGTTGTGAAATCTGCTGTGTTTGAATGGGAATAAACAAAAACACAGCATCCGTAAGGAGAGCACTAATATGTTGCCTGGAGCGATGTAAACGACAAGCTAATTGTAAAATATTAAATAAAACCGATATTATACTGCTTGTAAGCCACTTGAAAGCTGCTAGATGTTACAAACCAAAGGAAATAAAATAAAGAGACTGTTGAGAAGATGGTTATGAAATTTTCGGCCCTTAGTGTAAAATTATTATTTAAAAAATCTATTGAAGTTTAGCTTTCAGATTTTTAACCAGAACGACTGTCGTTCTTAACATTAGTGCCAAAGTCATTATTCTGGAAGTGTTATTAGTAGGAGTAAGCGGCCACTTGAGGAGTGATTAAGATAAACCATTGGAGCAGAAATGTCGGTGTCCGGATGGGGATTTGAACCCACGTCCTCCCCAATGCCAGATCAACTGTCAACTGTGCTCGGAGTTTTTTATTTTTTTACGCCTTGTCATTAAAGGCGAAAAGGAAATGGGGGCAAGGAACGGGAAGGAATTTGGAAATGACCTTTTGAAGGAATCATCCCGGCATTCGCCTGGGTTGATTCGGGGAAACCATGGAAAACCCAAATCTGGGTTCGATCCACTTCCTCGCGAATGCGAGGCCAGAGCGGTAAACGCTCACCCACCACGCTCGGTCAACGATGTTGTTAAATAAGTGCTGGGTAGTAAGTTCCCGTAGACTAAACCGGACATAGCATCTAGACTCCAGTAGCTGGGTCACGAGTTGCAATATGGAGATCATGCACCGCCTCAACAACCCGCAGGGCCTCACAGAGCTGTAATGTGCAGAACGAAATTATTTTGCAGTTCAGTGACGAACTCAACACCGAATTGAGACTACGATTCGTCGGTTATGCGTCGAGGTAGTAAGACGGAATGAGAGCTGCGCGCCAGCTCGCGGGGAAACAGGAGCCCTCTGTGTGGCTGCGCGTCACGCGCGAGTAAGCAAACACACGCGCGGCAGAGTACACCCGCAGAGTGCTGTTGTCATCTCACTCACGTAACGCTATGAGAGGGACCCGTTCAACCATAATTCTCAACTCATCCAATGCTTGCTTTTTCTGAGCCGTTTTTGTCTTAAATCTGTGATCAACACTTAGGGCAAATGGTCAGAAGAGATTTCAGTTTCCTATACTTAATGGAGGGGGTGATGACGAGATGTTACGAGACTAATGGCAGAACTGCGTTATAAAAATATTACTTGAATGTGGTGGTGTGGAATGGGAACCACATTTCTGTTATCAAATACTAGACTTGGAGGGGTTACAAAGGAGGATAATTAGATTTGTCTATATTAATTACTGCAGAACATAATCACTAACTGGTACGATAAAAGAGCTGGTACGGGGTTCATTGAAAGACAGGAGGAGGGTGAAGAGAGTGTTGGGAGTTTGCAAGGCGTGTATTGGTGATGGGACTTGAAAATACGTATATTGATCTAAGAAGTGAATGGAACGATAAGTATGACCGTGACCACAGGCTAACACACTGAACCAGGCATCAGGGAGTGTCAAAATATTCTTTTGATGGTAAGGGAGTAAGGGATTTTAATAACTTACGAAGTGAAATGATGAATAATTTACCAAAAATGTTCGAAGAATTTAAAATTAAAATTCGCTAAGGGTGAAGGCAGATAGATGGATAAATTAAATTCGAGGAATTTAAGATTATTAAAAAAACCAAACCAAAAAAGTAGAAAGATGGGTGTATTGAAAAGTTATTGTCAACCAAGGTTGCACTCTATTTCAATTAAATTAAAGTGGAACACTAAAGCAGTATATTGATGCAAACATTAATAAATATTACATTGCATCTATCAATAAATTAACTAAATAAAAACAACTCAAAACAATACTATAAGTAAACCTTACTTCTAATTCTGTGGTGTCAAGAAAAAGTTTTACAATCACCGCACGCTGCTCATGACTTCTGGAAACAACGGCCCAGTCACTCATCATTAGTGTTGCCCAAATGCAAGAACAAGACGAGACTTGGCCAGTCTTGGTCTTGGTCTTGCATCAATACACCTGGTCTTGGTCTTGGTCTTGGTCTTGCAAAAATGCAAGACCAAGACCAAGACTGCAAGACCAAGACCGATTTTGGGCAACAGCTAGTGTTGCCCAAATGCAAGAACAAGACGAGACTTGGCCAGTCTTGGTCTTGGTCTTGCATCAATACACCTGGTCTTGGTCTTGGTCTTGGT
Source organism: Vandiemenella viatica (assembly GCA_031002005.1). Lineage (NCBI taxonomy): Eukaryota > Metazoa > Arthropoda > Insecta > Orthoptera > Morabidae > Vandiemenella > Vandiemenella viatica. The sequence goes on along the minus strand of JARYHS010013630.1, from coordinate 70,482,434 downwards.
CTTGCAAAAATGCAAGACCAAGACCAAGACTGCAAGACCAAGACCGATTTTGGGCAACACTACTCATCATATTACGTTTATTATTACTGATTGCAATTCAAAATATCATTACTGATGGATGCGTTACATGGAGCGGCTAGACAGATGTTCATTAACTCTAAATACACGTGCTGTTCACATTGGTGACAGACGTCTCACACATATTGGATGCAATGATTTCTTTGACAGTTAAACTGAGTCATTGTTCGAGGAGGGTGCCATCAGAGTGGCTATACCAAGCGATGAAGATATGACCTTGAAGTTCGAACAAGAGTGGTGGATGAGTGGTAATGCAAGTCCTCGCATTCGGGCGGACGGGTATTCGAATTCCTGTCAGGCCATCCAGATTTGGATTTTGAATGGTTTTATCAAATCTCTCTAATCGAATGGTGGTATCGTTGCTTCAAAAGGCCATGGTGGAATTCCTTCCCGTTTCTTGCACCGAGCGTGGTGGTGTAACGGATAGCGTTCTGGCCTCGCATTCGGGAGGACGGCGGTTCGAATCCCGGTGCGGGCATCCAGATTTAGGTTTTCCATGGTTTCCCCAAATCACTCCAGGCGAATGCCGGGATGCTTCCTTCAAAGGGCCATGGCCGAATTCCTTTCCATTCCTTGCCCCCCATCCTTTCCCGTCTCTAAAGATCTCGCTGTTAAGAGACTTTAAGCAGTTAAAAAAAAAAAAGGTTTCTTTCCTCCAGTCCCTTCCTGCCGCAATGGCCTCGACGTCAACGAGGCGTAAGGGAAAAAAAGATCCATGTCACATTCCGTCGCCTTTTAAACAACCGATTTGCCGAAACACTTCCTTTTGCTGTGGCCGAACGAAACGTGGTTTTACATAACTTCTGAACGAAGTGGTGAACTTTGCAAGTCGTTTGTTGCTGCCCTGGAAAATTAGAGGGGAATGAACTGAGTGTTTGTTGTAGCAGACAATTCCAGGGGCTGCAGTTTTCCCTCGGTAGCCACTGGAGACTGCTGACGCTGCTCCTTACAAGCCCCCCCCCCCCTTTTTTTCCCTCCTGCCCCTGACCTGCACCGTCGCTAAGATTTAATTTCCTCCGGCGTAATTATTATTCTTTCCTTTCTGCTGTAATCCTTCGTCGTCTCTCCGAGACGCCGTGAACCTCGGCGGTGCGCACGAAATCTGAGCAAACGCAGCAAGATTTCTCCGGGGAGAAGTTTTAATATTCGCGGAGCTCCACTCTAAAATTAATTGAATTGTTCTAGCCGTGCGGCGCCGAGCTTGTTTATTCCCTGAGCCGTACCTGTTCATTACAGTGTTCTTCCACTTCTTTCCGAGCCGCTTTAATTAAATACGTTCTTGTCAACGAGCAATTGCTGCCCGTCACTTCACGTGATCTGTAGTCAAGAAGTTTCTCTGTTCGTAACCAAGGTTACACAGTTCTGCAACACCCGGAATACGGAGAGAAACGTTTTCTGAATGACAAAAAGGACTACATTAGTATTGTAACGGTATCTCTTCTGTCCCTCCTGAATAACGCCAATTTACAACTGATCTCCACACAAAATTGGTATTGAAAAGGCTTTTCATGTAATATTTGCCCCAGTTTATACTATATACCTATACATATAAAGATGAATGTATGTATGTTTGTTTGTTTGTTCTTCATACAAATTCACAGTTTTCATCCGATATCGATGAAACTTTGCACACTTATCCTTTGAAACAAGGAGAAAATTACTATCTACATTTGGTTGAAAAATTATCTGTATAAGTAATACATGTTGTCTTATAATTTTGAAAAATTACTGAACGGCGATAGACAGACGCGTCGGATGTCCGGGTCTCTGTACTGCCTTTTGATCTTAAGAGTCACGCCTGGACCGTCGGTTATTCGGCTTGAATGTTAAACTGTAGATATCACAAATTTAGGGGTGCAATGCGAGGCAAGTAGTAGGTAGTCTTGCAAAGCTGTAGGGGTTTTTTATGTTATACTAGCTGGTACCCACGACTTCGTTCCTGATTGTAAAGAATTCATATTGACAGCTATAGACATCTAACCACCATAGTGCACGATGGGAGACTCGATACTATTACCACACACAAATACCAGTCTTCTGCGCTATGTAGTTCGGGCAGCAAAGTAAAATTTACGGATACACACAAGTCTTTGGATGAAATACGAAAATATTCATGATCGACCAATTTCAAACACCATATCTTACACACTCCCACAGTTACCGAATTTCGGCCAACGTTGTGATCGATGAGAGACTCTGTGTTACTACCACACACAAACGCCAGTGATCTGCGATTGATAGTTTTCACTTAAAAGTGATACACCGTGAGACATGCGTCTTTGGCAGAAATATGAAATTGCCGCAGGTCGACCATTTTCATCCCCCATATCTTCCACACCCCCATAGCTACAGACATCTAATAACCATAGTGCACGACAACAGACACGATTCTACTACCACACATAAACACCAATACTCTATGCTATGTAGTCGTGGCAGAAAAGTGAAATCTGCGGAGACACATGCCTTTCGTCGAAATACGAAAATATCATTGGTCGGCCACTTACAACCACCATATCTCCGACACAACCAAAGTTTCTGAAATTCGGACGCTGTTGTGATCGAAAGGTGACTCTGTGTTACTACCACACACAAACGCCAGAGATCTATGATCGATAGTTTTCGCTGAAAAGTGATACACCATGACACTTTTGTCTTTGGCAGAAATATGAAATTGCCACAGGACGACCACTTTCAACCCCCATATCTCCCACACCCCCATAGCTACCGAAATCTAACAACCATAGTGCACTACATGCGATACGATTCTACTACCAAACACAAACACCAAAGGTCTATGTTACGTAGTTGTGGCAGAAAAGTGACATATGCGGAGACAGTCGAAATACGAAAATATCCTTGGTCGGCCACTTACAACCACCATATCTACCACAGTACCACAGTTTCTGAAATTAGGCCGCTGTTGTGATCTAAAGATGACTCTGTGCTACTACTACACACAAACGCCAGTTATCTGTGATCTATAGTTTTCGCTGAAAAGTGATACACCATGACACTTTTGTCTTTGGCAGAAGTATGAAATTGCCACAGGTCGACCACTTTCAACCCCCATTTCTCCCACACCCCCATAGCTACCGACATCTAACAACCATAGTGCACTACATGAGATACGATTCTACTACCAAACACAAACACCAATGCTCTATGCTATGTAGTTCTGGCAGAAAAGTGACATATGCGGAGACAGTCGAAATACGAAAATATCCTTGGTCGGCCACTTGCAACCACCATATCTACCACAGTACCACAGTTTCTGAAATTCGGCCGCTGTTGTGATCTAAAGGTGACTATGTGCTACTACTACACATAAACGCCAGTTATCTGTGATCTGTAGTTTTCGCTGAAAAGTGATACACCATGACACTTTTGTCTTTGCAGAAGTATGAAATTGCCACAGGTCGACCACTTTCAACCCCCATTTCTCCCACACCCCCATAGCTACCGACATCTAACAACCATAGTGCACTACATGAGATACGATTCTACTACCAAACACAAACACCAATGCTCTATGCTATGTAGTTCTGGCAGAAAAGTGACATATGCGGAGACAGTCGAAATACGAAAATATCCTTGGTCGGCCACTTACAACCACAATATCTACCACAGTATCACAGTTTCTGAAATTCGGCCGCTGTTGTGATCGAAAGGTGACTCTGTGCTACTACTACACACAAACGCTAGTTATCTGTGATCTATAGTTTTCGCTGAAAAGTGATACACCATGACACTTTTGTCTTTGGCAGAAGTATGAAATTGCCACAGGTCGACCACTTTCAACCCCCATATCTCCCACACCCCCATAGCTACCGACATCTAACAACAATAGTGCACGACAGGAAAGACGATTCTACTACGTCACACAAACACCAAAGGTCTATGTTACGTAGTTGTGGCAGGAAAGAGAAGTATACGGAGATACGAATTTTTGGTCGAAATATGTAAACGCCCTGCACTGACCAACTTTAATAATTATATCTCCCACATCCCCACAGCTATCGGCATTCGGCCAACGTTGTGCACGACAGGAAACTCCATGCTACTTCCACCCACAAACATCAGTGATCTGTGCTAGGTAGTGGTGGCTGAAAAGTGAAATATAGGAAAAAACACCTCTATTTTTATATATATATAAGAATGATCCCTCAGGGTTGATTCGCAGTCAGTGTGTGTGTGATCTGCAGTAATAATACTATAAATGCGGAAGTAAATCTCTGTCTTTTTGTTACGTTTTGACGACTAAATGCGTATACCAATATTGACGGAATTTGTCAAGAAAATGTGTAGGGAGGGCACAGGACATTTTTCTTCGGTGTCATTAACAGTTGTAGTCATGAAATTTTGATAACTTATCGAATGGTGACAGAGAGACGGATGTGTGTGTTAGTTTGTAATGTTACGTCGGTTGCTCAAGCTGTACTTCTCGCGCATTATGTTAGTATATAACACTAATTTGTTAATAAATTTCGTTTAGAGGAAAAAACGTATTATTTAGTATAGATGTCGATTTTCTCTGTCCTATTACTTTGTGTCTGCTTAAATGTTTCTGGCACCAGTTTATTTGTCTTATTTTTTGACATGCCTTGCGGGCGTAAACTGACCTAAGTTATAGCTCTAGCAGAGCACGAGCAGCTGAAGTTATTAGAACCCAAGAATCGGATGCTCACGCTGAAAAAAGAAGAAAAGACCAAACTGAAATAAAGCTGCCCTTAGTTAACCCCCCTTCCCCCCATCCGCTCACCTTCGTTTGTTTTTCTGTTTTTAAATATGTTGGAAATTGATTCTCTTCAAGAGACAGGTTCGACGGTAGAATGATATACTGATGGCTTTCCTGTCATATTGTGCCGTCTCGGTGTTGTTTGGGACCAATCCTTCGTTAGCAACAACTTTCTACATTCAATTCTGGTAAAGAAATTCTTAATCCACGCGTTTAAAGTCGCAGGTATCGTCTAGTATGTATATATCGCTATGTAAAGAACGTCGGAGTGTAGACTGGTTTTTATATACTCTAGTGCGTACTGAGCGAGAAGAATATTGGCGCTAACAATTTAGTATGCTTAAAGGAACACATTTATTTAATTAATGCATTCCAACATTATTTCAAACTCTATACTAAAATTGGTTATTGGTCATTCTGTCATCTTGTAGGCATGTCCGTAGCACTGACGTCACGCACCCAGCCTTCGTTGGACGTTGACAACGGTCAGTGATGTTACTACATAATAGAGGTTATGTGTGTTATTTTATTAGTAATGAGTCTATTTAAGAGGAAAAATTAAAATCTATGTAGGTATGTAGAGAATATTACGGACACAATACACAAGAGAAGGCTGAAATTTTATGGACATCTTATGAGAATGAGTGACAGTAAGTTGACAACAGGAATTTTCAACTACTTCACTAAATTAAAGGCGACAACAAAATGGCTTTAGGAAACGAGAAAAGATTTTGAAAAAGTTGGAATCCATCCATAAAAGATAAAGAATCGAATAGTGGTACAAACTAAAATTTATAAATTCAGTGGGTTCCAGGAACAATTCACAAAAGCCAAGACCGCACGGTTTGGAGAAAGAAGCAGGAACCTCAATGAAAGAAGGGAAAAATTTTGGTAGGAGAAGAAAATGTAAACCAGTAAACTAAACTAGTTGCTTCCTGCGGTCCAAAAGCAGGCCAAAATTGAAAAAATTTAGTTATCAACAGCGAGGAAGAGAATTGCCAGAACACTGAAAGAAAAATAGGTATTTCGTTCAAATCAACGTATTAATTATTAATTGCTTTTTGTTTATATTCGTTCAATGTAGATGTTTTAGTTATATTCTCTGATTGCTGTTACGGTTAGCTAAGAAATATGGGATCACGTTTATAGCACGATGCAGTGAAATTTTTAACGTTTGTGCGTTGGAAGCTTTCATTCTCGAGCAGAAATATTAGCTTTCGTCAATGCAGCTTAAAGAACGAGTTATTCAAGATTTTTTTAAATAATAATTTAAGTTGATTTCATGAGCGCCATGTTAGTTAAATCATTCCTTCATGTACCCTAGACTAACTAATATTACCCGGCATAACGTAAGCTGTTAAGATTTATTTTTAGTTTCCATTATTTTCACTGACACCATATTACTGATGTTATTAATTCAGTTTGTGGTTAGGTTGAAATGCAACCTGGATCAGGAAGACAACTGAAACTCTTTGCCACATCGTAAGTCACGAGAAATTACATTGAGCGTTATTTTATTACAATTCTGTTTAGTTAACAACTGCGCACAAATGACTTGCAAGAACACTTTGACCAACCCTTCATTTTTGACGAGCTTAAAGGGTAGTGTTTAATAAAAAGCGTTTCACAAATTTTCTTATTCTTTTTTCTCACTCTGATTATCTGAATTTTCCCTTCATCCTAACTCTTGAGCGTACTGAATCTCGCACACACGCAGTGGGGGACTTTTCCTCTTGGCATCAAATCGTTGTTTCCCGTAAAAATCTTTATTTTACTACTAATCATTGATCGTAATACAGTTTTCTTTGAATTCTACATTTTCACTTACGATGTAAATTTCTTTCACTAGAATGTTGGATTGATGGCTCTGAAACTACGAGGGTGGCTCAGAAGTTTTTCTTCAACAATTATTTATAGAACACGATGAAACTTATACACTCTCTATTTTTCCACGTAATCTCCTTCCCGTTCTATGGCATTCCGCCAGCGAAACACAAAAGCGTGTATGCCCTGGCGGTACCACTCCTTGTTCTGTTCACGAAGCCATTTCTTCATTGTGCGAATCACATCTTCGTCTTCCTCAAAATATCTCTCACGAGTGGCATTCTTCAATGGCCCAAACAAGTGAAAGTCTGAGGAAGCTAGGTCAGGGCTACAGGGTGGATGGGGTAACACCGTCCAACCCTATTTAGTGATGCGTTCCAACGTCCTCATACTTGCGTGAGAGCGTGCGTTATCATGCTGACGCAAACAATCACCTGGGTTGTTATGGCGTCCAAGTTGCTAGAAGCGCTTCCTGAATTTGGTTAATGTGTTCACATATGCCTCAAAATTATTGGTGGTGCCTCTCGGCATCACATCAATCAGTATGACACCATCACAGTCCCAAAACACAGTGATCATGACCTTACCAGCGGAAGCAATTGTTTTGAATTTTTTCTTGTGTGGAGAGTCAGGATAGCGCCATTCCATTGATTCCCGTTATGTTTCGGGCTCAAAATGTTGAACCCAGGTTTCATCACCTGTCACAATCCGGGACAAGAAGGCTTCCCCCTCAGCTTCAAAACGTTGCAGCAAGTGAGAAGAAATGTGTTTTTCTGAGAGTTTTGTGTTCCTCCGTAAGACGGTGCGGAACCCATCGTGAACACTTTTTTTGCGTAATCAAGAGAACTGACGATTACACCCACACTTCCTTTGCTGATTGACATCTCCCGTGCCAAGTGCCGATTCGTTATGCGTCGGTCCTCGCGAATGAGCACATCGGCACGATGCATCTTTTCAGGTGTTACATCCGTGGGTGTTCTTCCCGACATCTGTAAATCTTGGAGCTCTGTAGAACCGCTTTCAGATGACCTCTCCTCCCGTGCCCAGCGACTAACCCTACATCACTCACAGACGCCATGTTGAACCATTGCTGCAAGTACGTTATCTGTCAGAAGAAACGGAAACTTTGCACACGCACTCTGAAAACTTCAAAGAATTCATATCTTAAGTTCCGCATTCGTTACATTATTGGGAGCTCAGAAAAAAAATGTGGTGCATTAGTTTCTAGGCCACCCTCGTATAATACGTGGAAATTTCATAGAGGCTAAAAATAATGACAATAAACACAAAGAGCAACTTCAAAAGCAGTTAATAAAACATTATCAACTCTCGTATGCTATATATACTATTTTTTGGCAATGAAGAGGTTATGACACTAATTCTGTCACGGTTCTAAAGGTTCTATAATTTTAATATCAATCTTAAAGCACTTATTTTACTCTTCAGATTTACATCTGATGTTTAAAAGCATTTAAACTTTATTGTGAACTGCAAGTGATAAAGTACCATGGGTTGCCACTTAGGTTGGAATGTAAGTGTTTTTTATAGATTTGTGTATGTTAACAAAAATTCAATAAACAACTGAATCAAAACACTATTTTTGAGTTCCGATAAGCCCATTGCCCTTGTGTGACAATACTTGTTTGATATAATTGGGTCAGGGTAATCGAACAAATTCTTTGTTTTTAATGTCCTTCTACAACAGCCTTCACAACAATTTCTGTAACGGCATTCTTTTCAATTGTTTGAGTTTTCATGAGATTTTTATACACTGCCGGTGTAATTTTTCTAATTTCGTTGAAAGAGATAATGATTTGTAGGAAATAAAAACAGACGGATCTGAAGTTCCAAGTAATGTTGTCACGTGATTTGGAACACTGATCTAGTAAGTGACCTGGACCACTCCCAGGTCCGCCCCCCCCCCCCCCAATATCAAAATTTGCTGGTAAAGAATTAGTGACTCATTTTACCGGTTTTCCATAACCTGTGGTTGCTAACAAGGTTCATCACAGGCACGAAATTTGATTGGAAGAAGCTAACACAGTCTCGTCCACATTCCTGAGACTTGATGGATACTCGTATAATTTCGTTGGCTCACTTCATCCGCCGGAGTCAGTGGGCATATAGCTATTGGTTTGTCACACTGTGACGTCACGTGTCAGGTCTTCGTTTCCAGAATAACAACGGCCAGAGATGTTACTACAACATCGAAAGTGTTATTTAATAACAATTTTATTCAGTTAAACAACTGTGAATAAATGAAACACCAGGACACTAAAAGAAAAGTATTTCGTACAATTGAACATATTAATCAACAGTTCGTTTTTGTTTATTCATATACGTTTTTTAAACTCTATGTGTGAAGCACAACACTGCATGGTAGAGAAGCATGGACTTTAGGAATACCAGAAAGAAAGAAAATTGAAGCATTTGAAATGTGGTGCTACAGAAGAATGCTGGAAATTAAGTGGACAAAGTACGAACTGATCGAGTTTTGGGAATGATGGGCGAGGAAAGAAGTTTGTGGAAGAGTAGTCTTACATAAAGAAGAGACAGGCTGCTAGGTCATATTTTCAGACATGCTGCATTGGTTAATTTGTTAGCGGAGGGAACTGGTAGAATGAAAGAACTGTAGAGGAAAGCAGAGATTAGAATATATGAATCAGATAACTGTGGACGTGGGTTGTAAGGGGTATGTAGAGATGAAGAGGTTAGCACAAGATAGGAAGGGATGGAGGATTGAGTCAAACCAGTCGAAAAAAAAAAATATGTTTGATGTAGATATTTTCGTTATATCCTGTGCCCATACAGATCTACTATTGTTGGTTATTATTTAATATTTTTAATATCTTTTTCGTGGTTGTGCGTGTACATTTAATCACTTAATTACGTGTATTTTTGTTATTTTTGAGTATTTCTTTATCGTGATTTTTATCTGTTTATTAAAATGATAGAATTGTTGGTAATATTAATTTTAATCGTGGTTCAGTCCGCGTGTATGACTAAAATGTGGAACTATTCAAGACTAGTGACCACTCCCAAAAACGGTCAGGGAGTTCCACTAGTTTTTTCAATACTTTCATTTGTGAAATCTTGGAAACTTTTTCATAATTCGCTTCTGTCTTTACGCCTAATCGACGTCGTGGCCATTAGAGGCGGGAAAGAACTGGGAGAAAGAAACTCGAAGCAATTCGGTTATGGGCTGTAAAGGAATCATTCGCCAGGAGTTATTTGGGGAAACCATGGAAAACCCAAATCTGGATGTCTGTACTGAGATTCGAACCCGCATCCTACCAAATGAGAGGCCAGAGCATCACCGCTCACCCACCACTCTCGGTTATAACTTCTCAACCCAACATCTTATAAACTTGATTACTCACTACTCTACTTCCTACTAACATTAACACGAATATAATAATGTTTTCCAATAATTCACGGTGGTGAAAATAATTATAGGGAGTATTGTGGGGTGGATGAAACAAATATTTTCCGTAAATAGTCTTCGCGGGTTCTAATGATAGATGACAATCGAGCGACTCTCAAAATATTCGTATTTTCCTTCTTATTCAGCAATCTGTGCAAGCTTCGGGGGAAAAAATCATAAGAAATGTTATTTTTCTCATTTATTGCTTATACTATATATCCCAAATGTTCTGTCAGGATTTGCAGTAATGTGTAGTTCTGGTCTCTGCATACCGGTCGTCCTGATTGCGATTATTAAGCGGATTTCCGCAATCATCAATGCGAATGCAGGGACGGTGCCCAATCTCCGTTTCATATCCCACATATTGCGTAAAAAACTACAATTATCACACAGAGACACACGGCAGCACAACATCCCTGCAATATGTGTGGAAAGTAACTGGATACCACCACTTTACTATTTCCGTAGTATTGCATGGCATGACTCTCCGGTTGGAAGAGAGCATGGAGAGGAGCCATATGAAGAACCTGGCTTAGGCAGAACACTGATGATGATGATAATAAATTATATGTAGCGTACTAAAGTGTAGAAGGAAACTTTAGTGATTCTAAGGATTTTATAGTTTTCACAAAATATTAAAATGAAAAAAAAAGAGAGAATCTTTGTTTGACTTACACCTTTTGAAAGTCACTTTAGCAAATATTATAGCTTATAATGAACTCTATTTTAAAATCGAGCGTTATGAGTGACTGGTAACGTTCTGTCATCTCATTCCGGGGATGCAGATTCGAATTTCCTTCCGACCGATCCAGATTTTGGTTTTCCACTGTTTCCCACTGCATTCAAGGTGAATGCCGGGTTGGTTCCTTCAAAAGGCCATTGAAGTGTTATAAATTTCACTACATGGTATCCGAAACAGTGAAGTTATTTTTGGAAATGACTACCTAACGTTTAGTGATTTAGTGACCCACCGCGTAGCGAGGTTGAGCCACCTGTTTCGTGTACATGATGGGGTGGCTCAAATGCCATCTATCGGCAGGCACTCTAAGACTTGATTTGTGTTTCATGTTCGCACCACTACCAACGACGAGTATTAGCTGGAGGTATCCGATTGGCTCCCGTTTTTCCCGCGGAAAGACCACGTGACCGCGTGGGTACAACAAAGACAGAGGGACTCGTCGCCGAAGGAAGAGAAGGAGAAGACGGTTTTTGCGAGATCCAAGACTTAAGTTGCTTTGTATTCGTTTGAAAAATATTGAGCTCACCTAAGTGCCAAGGAGGGTGAAGATTCCATCTTCATTGAGTGTGTTAGTCGGTGAGAGAAGTTATCCAAGATACTACGCAGTACGCAGACATGGTAATATATTAATGATTGTGTCACTGCATTTGTGTTTCATACGCGATTTTGGAATGCACGAAGCGATCTGGTAGGAGATTCATGACTCTGGCTCAAACTTTGAGCTAGTTTGGTTTTTGATCATCAGGACAGTGTCATAATTTTATTCTTCTTATTTAGAACTATGTTTTGACATGTCCCATGTCGGAATAACTTATTTGTAAAATTGTAATTTGGTTCCGTTTGATAATTTGTGAATAAATATTATTTAGTATTTTTCCACCTGGGATGGATGATTAACATTTGAAATTTGATCCCATAATCATTTTAAAATTAATATCGAAAAATTTAAATTTTGATTAGTAACCCTTAGTAACAATGAAATTGTTGCACCATTGACGAATTCTTTTCCGTTTGTTACCCTCAGTCCTTCCCCTATTTAATAGCCTTGACGTCGACAAGGCGTAAAACGGAAGCAAAAAAAAAAAAAAAGAAGAAAATCTTTTTAAAAACTAAATTATTTTTTAAAACATTACAATTTTAGTGAATTCAATTTAACACGCTATATGTTTACGAAACACAAGAGTACTCGGTTTGACAATGTTAGTTTTAACCTTATTTTGAAGGGTCTACCACTTCCAATTCGGAATGGGTGACGTAAATTCATCTATCACAGGTCGAGTGTTTTGAAGAGGTGGGAGCTAATGCGGCGACCTTAAGACGGCTGGCTCCCAGGTGGCTAGCGTTGGGCGTGGCTGAAGGCGCAGACCAACTCTCGGTTTGCATTGTAAATCACGAACGTCGCGACCACGGGGCGGGCGCGACCCACATTTGACTTGCTGATGGCCGCCGCCGGCCAATTTGTCATCGCAGCTGCCCGAGATTCACTTGCAGCCTGCTGCTGTCTTGTACCGAAGGAGGCGGCTGCAACTGATGGCAACAAGGGATGCAGCCTGACAGTGGGAGGTACTGCTAACTACGCTCAACTAACACTACTATATAGTACAGCTGCTTCACCTTCACACTTGCAACACTACTTGTTGTTTTTTAGTTATTGTATAGACAATTTTAAAACCCGTCGAAAATTACGGATACAAACATGGCTATCACCAATGTAAGTTGGAGGCATTTGTTGCTGTGCAGCAGCCTAAATCTCGACGTCATTAGGAGTGTTGTTAGGAGGGATGAGAGGAGAACAGTTAAGTTTAAAGGGGTTTAGAAAAGCGAAAGTTTTAATTAAAACAAAAACAAACAAAAAATTGTTCCGGAAATTTTTATGAGGAAAGTATAATTTGAAAAACAAATATTGTTTTCTTATTTTATTTTTTATATAGACTACTATTATCATCAACAAATAACACTTCATATGTATTGTTATATTTCGTGAAATAAATAAACATTCTCTGATTATTTACAGAGACATCAAGGACAGAGAATGGAGCGGAAACATCTTCTGTACAACCACAGCAGCGTGGGGGAAGCTTGCTGGCCTCACGTTGCAGGGGTCACCGGTTCGAGTCCGTCCTAGGGTCTATGCGGTTTTAATCAAGCGCTGTGTTTGTATTGTATCGTTTGTTCTATGCAGAATCTAGAATACAATGAGTGCTCCAATAAATAGTTGCTAACTACATAGCTACGTAATGCTTGCTGTGTGGCCTCGTAACTAAAGGTCATTTAAAAGAAAATGATCTTCGAGCTCATCGGCTAGTCGAACATGGCCGAGTTGCGTGACGAACTCATGACCAGCGTGCAGCTTACTCCGAGGAACATTGATTAAGATCAGTTTCTGAATCATATTACTCACACCCCACAAACCTTGATATATACGAAATCTTAATTATTTTGAATGATTTATTAGCGCATTATCGAACAGTTCTATTAATTAATTGGCTAACTATCGCGCCACAAGTCTTCAGAAAGTCTTGTATCATGGAATTAATAATTTATAATTAAAGAAAATCTTGTCTGTACCAACGTAACTGTTCACGGCGTAGGACTTCCAGCCTTCTATAAATGTCAACAACGTCTTCGAAACGTCCCAGAGTTGTGACATTTATATACGAGTGAAAGCACGAGAAGAGTTTATTGAAAAATTGTTTATTATATTATCCGTTAATTTTGTGATTTTTTCTGCAACCTGTTAGATTCTAGTACGTGTAGTAGAAGTCTGACAAGGCGAATATTTGTTGCTATTTAATACCTCCATGCACGGTCATGATTTCGGTCTACAGATCTTCTTTTCTTTTCTTCTTGCTTCACGACTCGTCGAAGTCGTGGTCATTTTACGCCGGAGAGGATTGGGGCAAAGAATGAGAAGGAATTCCTCCATGGCATTTTGTAGGAATCATCCCCGCATTTGCATGGAGTGATTTCGGAAAACCAAGGAAAATTGAAAACGTGATCGCTCTATGGGGATTTGAATCCTTATTCTCCCAAATGCCACACCACCTACTCAATGCAGACATCGGAAAATAGAACTCATGCTCCAAGTCGTAGCTAGCTTCGCACTTAAGTTCTGAAAAATATGTAGGAAGGTAGTACTAATGAAATCAGCTCCTAGAAATGAAAAAAAAAAGAAAGACAGAGGTGTGGTCTGGCAAAAAACTGATTTGTTGATATCAATTCTCCTAGCCAGTGTCGCCAAGAACTGCTGCTGTAAAGAGCTATTAAGACATATTACCTTGCTACAAGTATGTAGTATTTACTTTCAAAATATGAGTTTCACAGGCACTTCGTTTTTAACTGGCGTAAGTAAAATCAGGAACAGTGAATTTCATTCCAGTATGGTTGGCTATCGCCCTGTGTATTTTGTATTGGATAGTGGAATAAAGCAGTGGGTTGTAACTTTTACATTTATTGTAATTGTTTTAGATATCTTACAAATCTTTATCTCAAAAGTTAAGAAAGTGTGGAAGCAATTGGAGATACACATAAAATTGAATGTGTTGCTATTGTGTCGTTGTAAGTAAAACTCTTGTCGTGTAAGTTGATCCTGAAATAGAAGTATATGGTGTTCCATAATATTGAGAAGACCACGTGGGGTTCATTCAGATGTGTTTACACTTAAAATGCTATTGTATTACTATAAAACAATGAGACGTTCGCTTTGGTGTATGAGATGCTGTTGACTGAAGGGAGAGTAGTTCTATATACAGTATGTCAAAGCAAGTCATCATTTGAACTTCAAGATTTAGTGCATTCATTCAATAACACGGAAATTACTTTCATAACACAAAAAATTTCTGTACTCATTTTTTCCACGAGCGATTAGGGAGTGGAATAGAAAGGATTTACCTGGCGAGTAAACACAAAATCGGACAGGAGTAGCTTCCGATAAAGCACTCCGGCCATCCTGATCTGGGTTTTCCATTGTTTCCCTAGATCGCTCCAGGCGAATGCTGGGATGGTTCCTCACAAAAGCCCATGGGTGCCACCTGCCATATCCCGTATATCCCTTCCAAACCATTACCTTTCCTGATAGGTGCAATGCACCCTCCGCCAAACACTTTAGTGAATCGCGGAGTAATAGTAATAGTAATAGCGTCAAGCTCTTTGAATTTTTAAGATGACCTGGGATATCTCTATACAAAGCTCTCCTTAGATCATCCCCTCCACTTCCCCTTCCACCCTTCCTGCAGAGTGTATTGCTTTCTATTTAGCCGGAAGCAGTCTTTAAACTAATGAGATGCTGGCTTTACACAACATTAATTTCAAAGTTTCTTTCCCAGTTGTCGTCTTCTGCGGAAAAGAACAGTATAAATGAGACGGAAGGATTCTATATGAGGTGTACTGCAAATTCAGATAGTTGCATTTGATTTAACGTAATCTATTTGAAGAACAAAATATCATAATGTATTAAGTCCAATAATTACTTTGAAATATCACAAGTTTGTTTAACAAATTTTCGTACTGCGAGATCCAAAAAGGTAAACGCATCATTGTTTCGTGATTTGTGGAAACGGCACAAAGGCTTTGTCTTTTGCTGTCCCATGGTATAGTCTGGCTGGTTTGTGACGATAAATATAGATATCACTATCATTCTAGATATTCACGGCAATGACATCTTTTCTAGGCTCCTACAGGCAGAATATAAACAAACGCACCAAGCCACCTGTCTTTGGTTCTTTAAGGGAAAGATATCAATGAATGGCCGTTTTTGGGACTTCTTTGTTTAGGTTTCACGCAAAAGCTAAATAAAAAATCTGAATGGGATTTTAACAGTTTCAGAGTTTAGGGTCTAACTTAAAAGCTATAGTATGCTTGTGACTCTACGTGAACGCTGGATGGAGCAATAATAATGTCCGTTACGAAAACATATAGGCGCCAAAGGTCACATTACATTATAGACAAGCATTACACTCTTTGGTTTCTGCTAATATAGTTGTTGACTGCGTAACTATGATTATTTATTATTCAGTTTTCTGAGATATTGCTTTAAAATACACGAAAAATGTAAGTGAAATCTTTCAGAGAGCTGGAGGAATTTCTTACATGACATTAAGGTTTTTAATGCCTGATAAAACCTAACTTAATGGCAATGACATCATTATTGAAAGAAGATTACATCAATAAAAGCTAGTTCTATCGCGTCCTATGACGAAGTACATAATTTTATTTCTCATTCCGGCCCATGCTGGGTTTCAATATAACTGCAGTATCTGCTAATATTGCTGCTCAAAAATTCACACTTCTGCCTTATGCGCATTTGTCCGCGCGAGAGAAGCGGCAGTGAAATGCCAGAGAAATATGTTGCCTCATTTGTGACTGTGGAAACATTCAAAAGGTCAGTCGTTATATGAGGAGGAATGATTACTGCTTATTCTGGCTTTTCAGTCTTTCGTTTTCGTGGCTGACAGAACTGTTACGAAATAAGTATCAGGAATAGCCTAAGGACGCCGCCAGCAATATTGACAATTAAAGTTCATTGTTCAAGTACAATGTTCGGTGGAGACGTTCTCCATATTGTGGCAGCTTGGTCGCTATCATCGTTGAGACATTTTCAGTCACGCGATATATCCTTTATGGTGTAAAGTTTATCAAATTCCAATACTCCTAAATATTATGTGGCACCTAAGCAACACAGAAGCTGCATAACAGCACTTGTGTCTAATACATAAACGATATATTTTTTTCGTTACAGATAGCGACAATACGGGACGTAATTGAGAGTTGCGTATTTTTGACGGTAATAGATTTTGACATAGATTTTCTCCACGCTTAGTATCTTTAAATATTGTCGACATTTCTTTAGTTGTTTGTACTTTTACATTACACTCTAACTTAATTTCCGATTAATGGACAATTCATGCACTTCTCGTAGTAAGTGAGTAAAGTCAGTAAGAAATCTTGGATTCATTTATTTCTGCTGCGTTAAGCTGTAACCTTATTATTCTCTTCAAAATAAATTATCTTGTTATATAAACTACGTCATTTCTGTGAAACAAACTGTTCGGTGAGCTGCACCCTGAAAGCCCAGTCGCCACCTGGCGAAGGGAAACTTGGTGGATGAGTGAGTGAAAGCCCTGGCGGGCACTATTTGCATGGTTAGGCGTGCGCAGGCAGCCGATGGCCGTCCTTAAACAGATTTCGGCATTAGGAGTGACAGTCTGACTGCGCGGCGCACGTCACTAAGTAATCCCATCAATTAGGGCCGTCACAGCGATTAGGGAACTCCCCACTGCATGTCCGCTGCCAGGGAGAGGCGCTCCTCGGCTACTACACTGTCTAAGGCATTAGTAACAACCCGTGAAATCACCACGGCGACAGTTTTCCATTCACTGTACCTAGGCTCATACTCTGCTTCTGTTTCTGAAGATTTTTGTGTAATAGTAACAATAATTCCGTGTGGTCGTGAAGACCTGGTGAAGAGTTTCTATTGGCTACATATTCCGCCCCTGTCGTAGCCGCCTTAACCTAACTGGCTAGTTCTACCAAGTACAGGGGGCCTACAGTTTAACGTGGAATCCGAACCGCGAAAGCGTTCTGGTGTAGAGGTGAAAGTCGGATTAAGGGCCTGTGAAAATACCCGCCCAGACAGTTATTCGAACCGGGGACCTACCGATCTCCAGACAGACACTGCGCCACCAAGCCGATATGAAATTTTCGTAAAAGTACCTTATGCGCCAGTTTTTAATTAATGCGCAACCGGAGTGAATTTTGCTGAAGAAGATACTTTCTTTTTCATCATTTGTTCAGTAAGATATATTTCTAGGTACTTCAAGGGAAGGGTTTAAAATGTGTAATCGAGACGAAATATACTATAAACTTTATTATAAAGTGGAAATCTGTGGTTTAGGTTCATTGTAGAAATATAATTTTTACTACTTGCGCCCTGTTATACCATGTTGAAATTATATCTTGGTAAACTTCTTTTTAGTAAGGATATTTCACTGTCCGAGTCTCACAACCGTAAAGGAAATTCAAAGATACACGTGAATAAACTAAATTCTTCTTCGTGTTGACGATTGTTGCTCTGACACGCCATATCTTGCGTAACTTCTCCGCAGCTGAACATCTCTGAACACTGCGACTCTTCATTTAGTTCTCAGAGTCACAGATAAATGAATTGATGAACTCTTTGGAGGTTATCCAATCGCTCTGTCAGCTGATCCTTTTATCCTATTAGTAACCATCAGTTTTGTATTTTTCCACATGATCTACAGGCCATTAAAGCGAATATTATCTATCCACTGCTAACTGGAAGAGTGGACTGCTGTTTTTTCTTTCCACAACTAATAAGAATTTCGATTTCCACCCATCTGTGCACACCAGATAATTTATTTTGTTTTCTGTATAAATTAATTTGCGTATGGAATTATCTATTAGACGCACCTTCCACATATTTTGTCGCACATTTATTTATTTATTCTAATGTGAAAATAATAATAATAATAAATAATAAAAATAGTCTAGCAGCTAAAATTTAACCTAGGCTCTCATTTCAATTATTTTACGACTGTATATAAATGTATATTATAAACTTTATGAAGAATGAATACAGGACAATTTCATTTAAATTCCAATGTCACGCCTATTCTTACTGCTACTATTTCTGCTATTATTAATACCACCAATACTTCTGTTACTACTACTATTACTACTAATAATAATATTAATCATAATTCTATTACCACCAGCTCCAATTGTTTCAATCGGACATAGGTATTACACTAGCGTTCGTTTATTCGCATTGAGCCTTCAGCTAGAGTCAGTCCTACGAAACCGCCCGCGTGGTCAGCTTCCTATGCAGATACACTGAATGAGCGTGGTGGCCGAGTTGTAAAGCTCGGACTCGCACTCGGAAGGAGGTGGGTTCAAGTCCTGTTCCAGCCATCCAAATTGCGGTTTTCCATGGTTTCCCAATGTATCTCCAGGCGAATGCCGGGTTGATTCCTTCAAAGGGCCATTGCAAATTCCTTCATGTCCATTGCGGCCAATCCTCTAATAATCTCGATGTCGATGAAGCACAAAGAAAACAAAAATATACTATTTTTAGTTTTATTTGTATTTTTAGTTTTTATTCGTATGAGGCATTAATAAACTGTTTGGATGTTATGATTGTTTCCTACTGGAAACATCATGAGCTTGGAATGAATCACTAATTTCTTTCTACAGCAGTGGATTTCTATATGTTTACCCATGCTAATACTCGAAGTTGGCTTCTAAATTG
Source organism: Vandiemenella viatica (assembly GCA_031002005.1). Taxonomy (NCBI): domain Eukaryota; kingdom Metazoa; phylum Arthropoda; class Insecta; order Orthoptera; family Morabidae; genus Vandiemenella; species Vandiemenella viatica. Next base: position 70,463,365 of record JARYHS010013630.1, on the reverse strand, counting down.
GGCTATTCCGACATTTAAGAGCATTCATACAGAGATGTCACTGCCGACAATTAAAAATCACAATTTCATTCGGTGCATGGTTTGTTTGTTTGTTTTGTTCATCATTTTTGTCTGACAAGCATTTTTTCAACCTGCAATCTTAAAAAACCGTACGACTTTCCTATGTTCGACGTAACTGGAAGGAGTTACATATTTATAGGGGCTAGCATGCGTTTAAAGTCCCAAATGGCATTCATCATTTCATCACAGAGAAAATGTTTGGTTTAATATTTACATTCAGGCAATAACACTGAGCTAAAATGTCTGAAATTATTAAGTGATCGCCGTAAGCTAACAAGCAGTAACTGAGCGAGAGAAGGCGAACAAAGTGACTTTGCGTGTTTTCGTGGGCTCGGTGCTGAATGAGAAGATGGCTTGAGGGAGGGGGGAGAGTTGGTGGCGACCGTACCTCTCCTCACGAATAGTTGTCAGATGAATTGCTACTCGGTCCCTCAGCCGTCTGATTAATAACGCAGTGCGCCGCGCCATTCCTAGCGCGCAGGAACTCCAAACACGCGCAGACCCCAATACCACCCGCGAGGGGCAGCCAGCATACGTACCTCGCATTTCATCTCATACTTCAGACCAAGCGTCAGCCGCTTTTTTCCGCTCAAGAGAGCATATTAATTGAGAAGACGCTTTACATTTACTATAACAGAATTTTTCTATCGCCGATTCATAAAACAGAACATTGTGCTGAATAAGGTAAAAACTGTTGGAGTTGACGAAAAAGTGATTTACCGGATAGAAGAATTCTTAATAGGTAGAAAGCAAAAAATTAGGATAAGAAATGCAGTATCAAAGGAAGTGGACATGAAAATATGAGTGCCACAGGATAGCGTATTGGAACCATTGCTATTCGTCATTCTAATGAATGATTGTGTTGGTGTATTAATATCAGAACTTAGGTTGTTCACAGGTGGCACAAAGCTATATAAAAGGATCAAAACGGTAGAAGACTGTGAACACATGCAGGGTGATCTGGATATTATATCTGGCTGAGATACATGTGATGAAGATAAATGCGGAGAAAAGTCAGTTTATTAGGTGCAAAGATAAAAAACTGAAGGTTTATTATTATTATAAGGTGCTTGTTGAAGATTTGGAATGTAAATACCTTGGCAAAACATTTGATAGTAAACTCAACTAGGCAGGACACATTGATCAGGCAGAAGGAAAAGGTTTCAAAATCCTTCACTTGTTGGAGAGGTGTTGTGGCGATGTACCAGAGCAGTGGGGAAACTGGGTTACAAAACGCTGGTTAGACCATTGCTTTAATACGGTGGTGTAGTATGGAACCCACATTTTGAGTATCAAATACTGGACTTGGAGGGTGTACAAAGAAGGCCTGATAGATTTGTCACTGGAAATTACCGCAGAACACAATCAGTGAGTGATATTTTAAAAGAGCTGGAATGGGATTCATTGCAAGATAATAGAGGGGTGAAGAGAGTCATGGGAGTGTGCAAGGCGTATATTAGTGATGAGGCGTGGAAAGCGGAAGAGTTAAAGAGAGGTGCATGAAAAGGAAAAGGTGACCATGATCACAAAATAGCATTCGGTTTCAGCCATAAGGGGTGTTAAGATTTTCTTTCGTAGGTGTGGAAGTCGGGGATTGATATAAATTACCGAGAGAAATGATAAATAATTTACCGAAAACGCTAAAAGATTTTACAGTTGAAATTAGTAGACGGAAAAGGTTGGTGGGAAAAGGAAAGGTGAAAATGGGTGTGTAGGGAAATTGTCTCTGGTGCAAGTACTTCATCGCAATTAAATTATATCAAATGGTACCTCAGTAACAGTTTTGCAGCACGGCAATAAATCGTTGTCTACTGCCGCAGCACTTCCTACTGGCTGTAAATGTGGCAGTGGGTGATGTGAACGTCACTCCTTACGGGCTAATGAAATCACTTTAGACTGATTTAAACAACAGTATGGTGGGTGAAATACGAAACCTTATTTAATCTTAGTTGAAGAGCGCTCTGTTGAAGGTGAACCTGGAATACTACTGGCATTATCTAACAATATATTATTCCAGATTAAAAAGCTAAGTTTTGTATTCTATCCGAAGCTTGGTTGGATCCTCCCAGAGGAGGTACACTTAATCTGGTATTGGAGGTAGAGGCTCTATCAATCTCCCTTAGCTTTTAGGTTAAGGGATTCTTGTCAGAAGTACTTGCCGTCTTGGCATTGCCTTCTTTTATTTGCTGTTTCCGTGTAAGTGCTTGTTTTACTTTTGTATTTTTTATTTCTGTTGAGGTTCTTTTTATTTTTTATATATTTTTTATTTTATTTTTTATTTTTATTTTTTATTTTTATATATTTTTTATTTTTTATATATTTTTTTGTATTTAATTTAATTTAACAATGTAAGTGCATCCGTTTCGCACTGTATTTGTGGTTTTCTCACTACTTTTCTTCTGTCAGCAGCTGGACGGTCTTCTATGTGGACCCTCGTGTATGTCATACTGTGCTAGAGAGCGAATAAGGTGGTTGTCGCTCTCCTCAGTCTTTTTGGTAAAAGTGTCTTGCTATTTTTTTACACCTATCCCGAAGTCTCGGGATCGCCGATATCTTTTGGAGGATGTCTGTCGGGAATCTCATTGGCAGGTGGAGTGCTCTCTTCAGTGCCTTGTTTTGCATTATCTGCAGCTTCTCAATATGAGTTTTTGCGGCATATCCCCATACAGGGGATGCATATTCCATAATCGGGCGCACCAGTGCTTGATATAATTGGAGGCCGCATCTGGGTGGTAGTGTGCTACTGTAATTCAACACTGGATAAAGTTGCCCCAGTCGTTGAAGAACTCTGCGCCTGACGTCTTCGAAGTGAGGCTTCCATGTTAGTTTCGTATCTAGGGTCACCCCAAGATACTTTGCCGTGGCCACCGAGGGGATTCTCTCCCCGAAGAGCCTCAGCAACGGTCGTGGTGGTTTACGCCTCCGCGTCAACATGATGGCCTGGCTCTTCGATGCGTTGATCTTAATTCTCCACTTGGTGGCCCACTCCTCGACGTCTTTGAGCAATGCTCGGAGGCGGCGTCCCACGAGGATCCGGCAGCGGGACGTAGTGAAGATCGCCTTGTCGTCGGCGTATAATGTCAGCTTGGTTTGTTGCCCCATCGGAATATCCGCTGTGTACAGCGTGTAGAGCACTGGACCCAGCACTCTGCCTTGAGATACCCCAGCGTGGATGGGCCTTGTTGATTTCGCGTTGCCTATTTTCACCATGAAGGTTGTTTGCTGGAGGTAGCTCTTGAATAACAGGAGATATGGTCCTGGAACTCCAAGTGTGGCCATTTTGTAGAGTAGCCATCGGTGCCATACGGAGTCAAAGGCCTTCGCAACGTCGAGGAGGACCACGCCGCAGTGCTCTCGTGCGTTGAATGCTGCGGTTGCTTCCTCGACGACCCTCAGCAGTTGGTGCGTGGTTGAATGGCCAGGTCGGAAACCGTGCTGCTCTGCTGGTATCATGCCTCCGTCGCGGATGTGCACCTGCAGTTGCTTGAGTAACAGCCTCTCAAACAGTTTGCTGAGATTAGGTAGGAGGCTGATTGGTCTATAGTTCTGGGGGTCAGCTGCGTTTTGTAACATGAAATTTTTTAAAGAAGTATTTCTGTAATTTCGACTGTAATACCTCAATATAGATATAAGCAAAGAAAAAAGTTAACCAAGTTGCGTTAATTGTGTATGAAAGTTCACCAGTTCTAATATTAGTCTCGGCTGAAATTTTTTGCGGAGTTTACAACTGACATTGATCTCAGGCAAATCTTTGTTTGACGGGTAAGCAAATAATTTTACTGCAACACAGTTACTTTTGATAATTTTTTCTTTACGCTATGCGTGACGCATTTTGAGAAGTGATTCTCATTTTCAAACGCAGTATTAGTACATTTTTAATGCATTTTTTTAATTTGCGAAATGTTTGTGCCAGTTTGTGCTGGACATTGGTAAAACTTTTGGAATTTTCTTTTCTGAAGGTTTCTTAAAACACGCCACCACAGAAACTCACAAGTTCACATTCTCATTACATTAAATATAGGTATTATGTGATGTGATGTACACTGTTTTAAAGTTAACGTTAAATCAAAAGTAACTGTGTTGCAGTAAAATTATTTGCTTACCCGTCAAGTAAAAACAGTTACATACTTTCATAAGTCCATTTATTATGGATAAAGTAAAGAAAAGCTTTGTTTTCTTAATGTGAAAAGGCTAGGACGCTACGTGGTTCGGATTCCACATTGAACTGTACATCTCCTGTACCTGGTAGGATTACTAGATTAACTTACTCGGCTGCGGAAGAGGCTCATTATGCAGGTGGTCAGTCTTCGAGATCACATGAAAATTTTATATTAGTTCTGTAAAATAAACTTTTTAATATTTATTTGTTTATTCCTCTTGTTGCATATATCCCTGTTGAGGAACAGGAAGGACCTCTGGGATCTGGTCAATATATAGACATACAGGATGAGTAATAATCACTGTGAAAAAGTATCATATGTTACAAGCAAACTAAAGTAAACCACTAAACATTAATATTTGGAGCTGAATAAAAAAAATAATACCTTCGAACAAAAATATTCGTAACCATAATCAGTAAAACAGGAAAACGCTACAATTTGAAGTAGGCCCTATTTACTATTATAAACAACGTGTCCGAATGTTTCCTATACGCCTTTAGGGGAAAGTTCAGCACTAAGCAGATAACATTGTAATGAAACAAGTGAATTAAAAACCTGTGTCGAAGAGCCTGCGATGTGATGACCAACTTCCGAGGGCACGCTACGCAGACACTCACTTGCGTTGACTGCTGTCGACGCTCGTTATTACCCAAGAGTAAATTAGCAATCATGCGCATTAGTTTATACTGGCAATTACCATATGCGGTTGTTTCGGAGTGGACGGGCCAACAATACCATTGATTGAATTATGTTGAGCTGTGTGTGCGTAACGCTTGCAGCAATAACGTTAGATAACATTTACTGTCGGACAAACTTAATCATTCTAAACCGCCGACCGGCATCCGTTAATTGATTTTGTTATATTTAATGCTCATTGCAGTTACAACAGGGTTCCATTTGCAGATAATCCCAAGTGTGGCAGCAGCTGTGCATAGTGATTTGCTTGCTAACATGTCCTTTCAATAACATTCAATTCGCTGTTCCCGAACCGTACTTTATCGACTCGAGTAATTTTACACTGATTTTACTATGGAAGCTTGTAGTTTGTATTGTTGGGTCTACTTACTATCTTTACGGTAGTTGCTGAAGAAAAAAAAATATTCTTAAATTAGAAATAGGATAATAACATTGTTTTCTTTTTTTTTGTTGATCCGGCCATCAAGCAGGACGCGCCACCGGCCACTGTTGTACAAAGGTAGACAATGTGTAGTATGACATTCTCGCTTCATTCTCCATGAATATAGTCTGCGACTTACTATATTCAGGTTATTTATTGTTTACCATATTCAGATCATTAGATATAACGGTTCATTAAATCCAAATTGTACTATGTTTATTCAAATCATAAGGTAATTTATTCATGATAAACCCGGGCGGCCGAATTATTATATAATTTTAGTTAATGCAAGATTGCTATTATAAAGGAGCAAATCGGATATGAAGCCGGCCTCGGTAGCGTAGGGGCTAGAGTGCTAGCTCCACGTGCCGAAGGTCGCCGGTTCGAATCCGGCCGCGGGCATGGATGTTAAGTGTTGTGTGTCTGTGTGTGTGTCCTGTCCGTCCTGTGGCGTCCGCAATTTGAAGACAATATAAACACTGGATTTAACATAACACATTGAGCTGGCTGTATGGCCTCAGCTGCCAAAAGCCATTTAAAAAAAAAAAAAAAAAAAAAATCGGATATGAAATGGTGAAAATTGCTGTTGCTCAGTAGAAAATTGTGAACGCCCACATGGCTGGACAAAGGTTCTCGCCGGCGACATTAAGCCAGGGTCGACACAATAGCGGTGCCAGGGGGTGAGAGGCAGATCCGTTAACCGAGGCTGGGCGCTGACCCCTCAGCCAAGGCCGGCATTACACTGTAAAAGATCTTTGTCCAAGATCTTTTATAAAACATTTTATCATATTTATTTTATCAAAAATATTTTATGATATTTTTTCAGTCCCATTACCCTACATAAAATTTTTCGTCATAGTTCTCTGAAATGAATGGAGTAAACTTAAAAGCTTTTGCAGACCCAGTTAGTGCAACTGTCACAATATGCATTTTATTGAAGATAAAGAAGAGAAATAAACATATTTAGGTTAGACCGTGAGATTACGAGACTTGATATGATAGGAGTTCATCAAAGTTTAGTGAAACAGCTGCAATGTAAGGACATGCCAAATTATAAAAATTATCGTTGATGCTGAAGTATACGTCCAATAAATTTTTAACACAATATTTTCATAAATTTCTAAATCAGAATTATTTTCCCATATATACTAATGGGTGTTTATTTTTACGGTGTATGTGCCATGGGTTGTACTCGACTGATGGTGACGGATCTACACCATTCTGCAATATAGCAAACGCATTGGTCTGCGCATTACTTCTGTTATTATTCCAGAAACCTGTCAAATACTAATTACTTAACACATTAATTTTCTCTTTTTACCTCTTCTACAGTACAGCCTTCTATCATAGCACTAATTAACTTTTCGTAAGTTTTCACCTTTTTATTCCTAACCTTATAGTCTATATGTTTCTGACATTACAATATTTCCTTCTGTTCATACTCAGAAATAAAGACTTTCGTGGATTCGACAGTCATAACCAACTTTGGTAAAGTCCCATACGCCATTTTCTTTGTTTACGTTTGCAGGGTGGTGAAATCTTTTATAAAATGTAATGCCAACGTCTTACATTTTATAAAAGAAATTTTATAAAAGAAATCTTTTATAAAATATGCCCCATTACACTGTAAAATATTTTAAAAATATCTTTTATCAAAGATCTTTGACAAAGATCTTTTACAGTGTAATGCCGGCCCAAGAGGCAAGGAGGTAGAAGGTGATCGCTGGCTCAACTGCGCGCGGAACCAAAGGCGAATAACAAGCGCTTTGCCCATCACGTGATTTTGGCAAACACTATTCCACCAATGCCATGTCGCCACGGGGTTGACAATATTAACCCAGAGCTTCTTTTCATGTGATACGGGCGCTGTATTGAAAAGGAAGGAGCCCTCTTCTTCCTGGTGGCTAAAAGGACGCCACAATGACACTTTCTGGCCGGTGGTGGCCCAAGGCTGGCCGATCGTGGCCAGACTCTTCTTGGTTGATAATGGCCTAATGCAGATAGAGGCTTATTGGTTCACAGTGCGGTGAGGCAATTATCACAGAGGCGCCTAGACGGAAGAGCGTTCCGTGAGATCGTTATCTCGCGGTGACACTTTGTGCCGCAATTCGCCGTGGAGCGGCCGACATTTGGTAATGTGTTCTGACGCCAGGTAAAGGCTTCATGGGTATTGACGAGGCTTTATAGACCTGTAAACGCATCCTGGGAATAGAATCTCAACTTTAATTTTGTAAGTGCTCCTGAGCTAGCTGCCATTTCATTGAACTCTGAAAGATTCTTATTTATTGTAACATGACTCAGATAATGTTCATTTTGTTTTAATTGGCACCCCTGGGAATTTTATGATATGCATAACATATAGTTGTTGGCCTGTGATGCCACGATGTTCTATATTCACTTTGTAAACTATTGAGATACTTAGATTCCTATTATTGTTTGCACTGATCCGGCTAAATGTAAGGTCTGGGTATTGCTTGCTTGCAATTGCATTGACTTGTGTTAGAGATAATGTTAAATTTAGCCAGGCAATGTAATAAGGCTTAGTGAAACTCAGCATTTATTCACCTGTAATTTCACATCATTCGAGATTCTAGCTATCCAGATTAACATAACTGATATTAATCTCAATATTCGAGTAACAGTAGTCACCCCGCAAGTACCCACTACAAATGTGAATCATTATAGGGGGAAAGAAGCACTTGTGTCCAGTCCGAATTCGAACCGAGTTTGTTCAACGCCATCTATAACGAGGTGGTGTTGGTTTATTACACCTGGCGCACTTAATCTATAGGAGGAAAGTCTGTGTTTCCACCTGCGAAACGTGTGACATTCGTGTTGTCTGCAGAGCTCGAACCTGGTCCCGTTGTATCTGCTCTATCAACTGTGTAGCGCTTTATGTACTGGCGGGTTAGTTGCAGTTTATTAAACATTACTATCATCCACACAGTAGTAAGTGCGGATTACATCAAACTATAGCAAAATTCAGCGTCTTCCCTTAAGTATAGAAGGGGACAGCCACAATTGGTCAGCTTGTCAAGAAGGTTACACATCCACTATCAGAAATCTCTGACCTACTGCAAAGTGTTAATGGTGGAAATACGTTCCACCACCACCAACAACTGTGCAAGAACCCCCCTCCCAAATAATTTTGCAGAGTGGGCCGCAGAAACAGAGAAAGATATGATGAGTGACTATTTAACTACTTTTTCCTATGCATTTTCTTCAATAGCAGCTATATTTTTTTTTTTTTTTTTTTTTCTTTAAGAATTTGGCGATGGCCTTTTAAAGGAAGCATCCCGGTATTTTCCTGGAGTGATTTGGGAAACGATGGAATTCCCAAATCTGGATGCCCGGACGGGGATTCGAACCGCCGTCCTCCCGAATGCGAGGCCAGAAAGCAGCTATCGGTCGTCTTGTTCCACAACATTTTATTGACAGCATTCGAAACAGCTCATGTTGGACCATGAAATAAACCTTCTTTACCATCTTTTGGTTTGGATTTGTATCTTTCATGTTGACCTGAAGGAGATGCTATTTTCCATTCCTCATTATACGGTCAAAGAGTCACATTGTCATTACCTTTACTGTTTGAATGGTTTCCTTTCATCCTTCGTAGCACTGCTTCACTCCAGACACAATATTCTAAACAATCCACGGTAGCACCATAGATCATAACACTGCGTTCTTGTAATCATCTCTTTGTAAAAATCCGTGCTGGTCACCAAATGCTAATATTTGTAGGTGATCGTCATGAGTTACTAGGAGTGTGGGGAAACACAATAGCAAAAATACGGTGATCAGTTGTTTACAGATTCGGAATTAGCAAATGAAGCTTTTGCTGGGCAACTAAATTCATTTTCTGAATTCAGAGACTGGAGTAGGCTGATCATTATTGGTGTGGAAACACCATAATCAGGTGGGAAGGAAATAGGATTAATATTGTAAGGCAGCATGGGTTTTCAAACAACTTTATGATGGAAGGAGGTTTTACAAAACAAGTAGCACAAAACACCAGAGGGTGAAACTTGCTACGTAGCTTCCAAATAAGGCCTAAGAGAGGTCTCAGGTAACGACATGGCAGTTCTGATTGAATATGGTTAATAAACTATTGACCAAAATGGAAGATCGTTATAGACACAATTATGGAAAGGCCCTTTTTCCAGAACAAAAGAGTTATATTTCTGAGGAAAGTTCACTATCTGGACGGAAGGTCCAGACAGGAGGTGGAAACATCACAAAGAAAGAAGAATAATGTGGAAAGAATTTTTTTTTCTAAAAGAAAACATAAAAAAGCGCGGAACCTATATAAAGTAATAGGTAGGCAAGGATGGTAAAGAGACTGTTGACATGAAGAGAAAACGACAGAGTAAGAAAACAAAAATACAAAGATAGAGGCTTACTGCATTCACAGCTCAAGAAAAATGCAAACTGACTGATAGTTAAAAGAGATGTTTATAGGCTGAGAAACTGGAACTAGAGAATTCTCTTAGACTTGAAATCTAATCTAATGGTGGTCTTCCATAATATTGCCGTCATTTGCTGTATAAGAGTGGCGAAGAAGTTATCGAAGATTTGAAAAGGACTGAAATATTAAGAACCTTGTTTGAAAAGACGTTGTGAACTATCACGCGGAAGGAATATAACAGCGGTGTCCGCACGCTAGTAGAAATAAAAAGTTTACGATTTCTAAAATAGATTTTGAGGAATCTGCGTAAGTTAAAGAAGTTAAAACGGATAATTTTACCACAGATGTATTAGAGATAGGTGAATACGCCATTGTTCTATATCTAAAAATGGTATTAAACTGATTCTGGAGACTTGCTGCATTCACAGCACTAGAAAGATGCAAACTGACTAATAGTTAAAAGAGATAAGGCTGCGAAAGTGGCGAATTATCTTAGACTTAAGATAATATTGCCCTTATTTACTAACGACATTGTGTCATTATTTTATAACTCTTTATCAATTAATTAACATTAAACCAAAACATAAAATTAAAGCATTCAGGTGAATAATAAATAATACTTTGTTCGTTTAAATTGAGCGGCACGAAATAACTTATCGCTGATCAGCGCAAATCATATTTGTTAATGGGTGAGTGTTTTGCTGCGAGAGTGGTGTCTGGTTTATCGACTCCGCCGCAGTGCAGGTAGGTACGGCCCATTGTGCGGGCTGACCGGCGCGACGCAGCACGCCTCCGGAATAGCTAAGGGCGGCGAGGCGCCCAGCAGTAATAAAGAGACAGCACGCCGCCTCCCCGCCTTATTGGCCGTCCTCCACTCCCCTGATATTAACGCCGCGCCGCGGCCAAAGGGTCACCACCACCACATCATGCACTACTACCTAACCAGCTTAGTTCATTGCTTCTCAGTTTACTTCAGTTTTTTCCTCTTGAAAACAAAAAAGTCATGCAGCTGTGTGGGGTTATCTGTGCAGTTTTTCGAGCTCATACAAGAACGATGCAAGGTGGTCAGTGAAATTACCTCCCAGATATCGTTCAGTTGTCAACTTGATGACAGTGAGACTGTAGTCACTTGGATTAAGGAAGAAAGGTGTGTGACATGGACAGATGGAAGGGAGAGGTTTCGAAATGCTTCATTTATTGCAAAGGGATGACAGGTGATGACAGGGTGAAGGACAGAAAGTGAAGGAATTGGTTTACTCCTGGGCGGGACCCACATTTCGGTTGGAGGGGATGCAAAGAAGAGCAGCTAGATTAGTTTTTAGAAATTACCACAGAACGTAATCAGTAATTTTTATGATAAAGCAGCTGGGATGGGAGACATTGGAAGACGTATTTATTTATCTTATGGCCGTAGCACATTATCAATAACACAATTATAAACAATTGTTTCACATTAATAACAATGTAACATTAAATTATAATTAAAATTCAAAGTCGACATAGTGCAGCTAATGTAGAGCTTCATTTGAAATATCTATAAAGTCTATTGGTGAGTGAATGTTGGAAATATATACATTAAAAAGAAGTGGAGCAAGAACTGAGCCTTGAGGCAGACAATTATTCACTCTTCTTCCTTTGCTTATCTTACTGTTTGAACTGTTTAAAACAACCTGGAATGTTCGATTAGCTAGTATGGTATTGATCAAACAAGTTTTTTTTTATTTTTGTTATTATTATTATTTTTTTAATACAGAATTATTTTATAAAACACGATCGTTTTCTAAGTATTCACATCAATTCACATCTTCGATTGACTGACAGCCTTCGAATCCAATAGTACCAGTTGTAACAACAAGAGTAGCTACCTTAGAAGAATTGCATTTACTCTCTGTTCCTAATACTCTGTTCATATCCAGAATGCACCGCAAATGTCAAGTATGATCACACTCTCTTATAGGTCTTCAGTGTTAATGAACTCCCACAGTAATAGAGCTACGAGTAACCTGCAACGCGTAAAACATTAAATGGAGTATTTTATCATATATCTGTGTAAAAAGCAATTTCAAAAATCCTGTATAAAACAATAAGTGATTTGTTACGCTATAAATTAAATTTACTTTCAGATCTACATTTCTGTAAACAAGTTCGATAATTTTATTTTTATATTTTATACAACATAAAAATGCATCTAATACTTTAATATAATTTTGAGTTATTTATACCAGTACCAACAGAAGAAAGATAAAATTCATTAATAAAGGAATATTTTCCCGAATGAACTGTGTAAAATAGGTATATTGGGACTCGTATAAATATGGCGCACTTATCTAGAACTTTGATTTCTGCAACTTGCGGGTTATCAGATCCGAAGTAGAAAGGAGTGCACCACTTCGTACAGTATATAACGTTCAGCATCTGATAGAAGTCTTCTTAGCTTTAAAAAATTTATCTACCTGGTATATCACTCATAAATTAGTACTTCAAACCGTCTCTCGTTTCTAATAGAATTATTTTACTTTACCACTTATCGATTTCTCTAAATCCTCCTAGCAAACAGAACACATTTTGCGGCTTCTGTTACGTATTATACGAAGACTAACTTTGGCTCTCCCTTCATACTTGATATCAGTAGTAACTCGTTTTGCCCGAAAGGGAAAATTATACTTCATATTTATTTCTAAGTGATCTATCAACTTTTTGATCAATATTAATCACTTCAGATTTCTCTTGAATACACATTTATTCTGCAGCCTGTATAAAATATACTGCACTTATCTTTTTGTATGACTATACTACTCTTCTTTGCCGCAGCCGTAACAATCATTACACAATTCCTTTCTGACAACTGTTCAGCATAACATCTTTTGAAGCTCAGCTCTTACCGTTTCCATTCACATGTTATATAAATCTTCTCTTTGACACTGGATCTCCGGTGGCCCTCTTTATTCCCTGCTGTCAAGGATGTCCAAAGCAGTGTTATTATTGTTGGAGTTTATGACAATTAATGCACATAATTTAATACATTTGCAAACACACTTGCAAGATGCTGGACGAATTATTACGTGAGTACAGCGGCGGGAGAGCAAGATCTGTTGCTGCTGTAAGATGAATCATATAATGAAAGAACTCGTGTTGATTCACGAAATTCCTTATGTGGACTGATAATAATTTCGATGTCAGATTTACTCTGTCGGCAAGTGAACATACTCCCTATTAGAGTATTCAGTTTTCCAAATAGTCAAGGAAATTAAATGATAAGGCCGACTTCACTTTTATTTCATAAAAGCAATACATTTAAAACATACATTCAGCTACTGCCTGATGTTGCCAAGGCATATAACATAGAAAAACTAACATAGATATCTTCTAAAATTTTTCCAAGGGAATTATCTGGGCGATACCATGGCAACGATTTACGAGCAACAGTGAAAGATCTCTTCGAGTACAACTAGCGCCGACAAGCTTATCTCTGGCGTTAAACAATGGCTCAAACAATCAAAAACTTTTTAAAGCTATCATAACTCACTTTAAAATGATTAATAATGCATAAAACCATATCTACACCAGATTATTAAGTACATACTTACAAACTTCTGACATTGCATTTATAAACTCAGACAACTTCAAGTCGTCAAAACATTCCCTTATATAGGCTAACTGACTCCATCATATATATATAATTTCTAAAAGGTGGATTTTGTGAGGCGTAGCTAATCTTTCTCACTTGTTACTTAACCAAAATTAATGAATGACAAATCGTTTTAAAGATCAAGGTCTCTGTTTTGTGGTAACATCATTAATTAAGATTTTTTTTTTCGAAATTGGACCCGTAAATCGCAAAATTATGAGCTATCAAGGGCACGGGTATGCGATAGTTCAGAGTCAGGCTGCTAGGCTTCACTGGCGTCGATAAGGAGAGATCACATTACCTCTAGATAGCAGCACCTCATATCACTGAGAAATTCATAAACTGTGTATGTTTACTAGAAGAGCTTTTTGGATATTTTGTTGCTGTAACAATTTGTAGAAATCAGCCGGTTCTTCTTTCATTCTACTACAAACAACCAACATCTATATTCATTATATAATTCACGAAATTTTTGGATGGGCCACCTAGTTTTATTTAAAAGCATAAATATCTACTTGTTTAATACCATAATCAAAATGCTACATGTTAGCGAGATGGTCTTATACCTTCATAAAAAAAAATTTACTTTTCTGTATTACACGTGGGTTTTCTTATTAAAGTAGTAGAAGACCCAGTCACAGTTACAGTATAAACTATTCAAATTTGTGGTGGTAGGTTGTAAGAAATCATCCGCCGTGTTGATTTCCTCAAGCGAAAACCTGCTAGGGTGTGGTACTATTGAGCACCTGTACAGGCAGCCTCACAGAGAGGAATGAGTACCAGCAAGCAGGCGTGTTTGCTCGCATAGGCAGTCCCTACACTGAGACGCCCCTGCCTTCCTCTTAACTCTGCTCAGGTTTCCCCGATTGCGACCCTCCTCGGCAAGCAATTGCTAAATTGAACTCGCGTCTCCTAAATTAAATTTCGTTTGTGCTCGGAGCTGAAAGGCGACCTTTTAAAAACATACAGCTTACACAAAGGACGGCAGTTTCTTTAGGCTCTCAGCTGTAAGCTCCATAGTAGAAGTTTTTAAATTAGCTAGCCTTGGAAACTTGAATTGGAATTATAATTGCCTGGCACGAACTCGACGAGGTTATGAAATATTTTAAAAAAACTTCCAAACTAGTACTGTGTTGCTGAGGAAAAGTTATCTGTGTTGACAGTTTAAAAACTAGTGTTGCTTGCTAGCTGCACAAAATAAAACTAAATATGGAAAAAATGCAGCTGCAAAAAGTAAACCTATATAGCAGAGAATGTTTAACTTTTTCTCTCCTTTTCGTCACTACAAATCATGAATAATTATTAAGGCAGCATTTCTAAAATATGTGTACTCATTAAGGCAGTACTTCTACAACAATCTTGCTTTTTGACAAAGAAATATGCTGCTGATATAGAATTGGTAAACCAGAAAACAGAACTAATAAACTATATAATATGAAAAAAACGTTGGTCAACAAGCTGCCGTTGCTCTAATATTTATTTTCGTAAAGAAGTGTTTCCTGAATGTGTTCTTACTGGTTACAAATAATAATCAGTTTAAAATTGATGCTACAATTGCTAAGTGACAGTCAACAAACTACCTTTGTTATAATATTTATTTTTCTTCCATTCTATAGTTTTATTTCCTCACTGTGTTCCTATTGGTCAAAAGTAATCATGAGGGTCTAACTGAAAAAGAGGTACATTACCTACCACAGGTCTAGTAACTTTTGCCTGCATGTGTTATATTCAGAAGCTTTGACTATATTAGCGTGTTCAAGTTTCCCACATCTAAGTTAAACAAACTCTCTGGTTTACTAACTTAGGACATCCTTATTAGAAACGCCGAACACACTACTTGTCATCATTTCTTATTTGATTATTTTACTATTATTTGCTAATGTGAACGTGTTTTCAATCTGTTTACACTTTTTCAACAAAAATCCAAGATAAAACAACAGGTAGCGAAGTTATTAAGTAGTCTGAATAAAATTAAAACTAAATGATAGTAAAAGAAAAGATAATAAACGAAAACGTCTTCAATATAAAGCATGTAAATTATAAGTCTTCTGGACAAGATTTTGAACGGAGGTTTTTGCTACAAGCTATCATCGTTTAAATACGAGTATTATGTTAGTATTCTAAACGATGGACGAAAAACAAATTGATCGAATTCTGCCACCTACCACGGTTGAAAATATATTTCCTTCCATAAAAACTTGTAGTGTGACGTTCATGCCACACTCCATGAATATATATACAGTTTTCGACTCACTATATTCAGATTACTTATTCAGTGCAAATTATATTATGTTTATTCAAGTCCTAGGTTAATTTATTCAAACTAAACCCGGGAGATTCAAGATTTATAAATAACTTTTGGCAATGCAAGATTGTTTATGTAAAGAAGCAAATAAATGGTGAAATAATGGAATGTGTTGGTGGTAAGTGCGAAATTCTGAGCCTCTGCCTGGCCGAAAAAGCCGGGGTTGACTTCAAGGAGTCGCCTCGAGCGCAATAGGGAGGCCGAGTGCGACAAGCTGATCCCGTTAGCCCAAGGCAGGGAGTTGCCCTCTCAGCCAAGACACGAGGGTGTTGAAGGTCGTCGCTGCCTCAAGTGAGCGCGAAACAAAAAGCTAATAGCGAGTGTTCCGGGTATCACGTGATTTTGTCGTACGCAATCCTACCAATGCTGTATAGCGTCGGGGGTTACAAAAGTTACTCCACAGCTTCTTTTTTCCATGTCATCTGGTCGCTGGACTACCAGAAGTGGGGCCATAGCTTTCTTGGTGGCTAAAGGAAGCTACATCGACACACTTTGTTGGCCGGAGTGGCCTGATGCAGTCGTGGACGAGACGAGTGCTGCCGCGCCGGCCGCAGCTTTGAGATCGACATCTCACATTAACACGCTGTGTTGTGTCCATCACGGCGCTGTCTTCATACGGTAATGTCCTCTTACGCCAGGCGAATGTTCATGGTTTAACGAGGCTTTAGTGACCCGTAAACTCCGTTAGCTCTAATTGTGCAGGACCCCTGAGCTAGACGGCAACTTTTTCGCCGAACAATAAATTCTGAAAGCTCCTTGTTATTAACATGATTCAGATGATGTTTATTTTGCTTTTTAATTGCACCCTGGGAATATTCATATGTGTATAAGCATAACATCTAACAGATTGCCTGTGTCGCCACGGTAATTAATCACTTTTATACATAAAATACTTAAAGTTCAATTATTGTCTGCTCTGATTCGGCAAATTATTAGATCTGGGTATTGCTTGCTTATAATGTTGCATTATCTTGTGTTAGAGGTAACGTTAAATATACCCAGCAATGTAAATGCTAGAAGACGAATAAAACTTAATATTTATTTACCTGTAATCTTACAGAAAACAAAAATTTTTGCTATCCAGATTATCAAAACTAATATTCGTCTAAATATTCTAATAATAGCCTCACCACGCTCCCCATACAAACTCGCTGTAACACAAGGAACAGACACGTTGCGGTAGGTGAAATTGAACATGACGATATACGCACGTCATATCGAACAGGCATAAACAGTATTGTTGCTGGAATGAAAACTTTGAAAGTCGAGCCAGGAACTTCTATGACTTTTAAAACTGAGAGGAGATGAGAATGGGAGACAAGTAGTTCATGGAAGGGAAAAGATGACCATGACCACAAGCTGGCACTCGATTTCAGGCACAAGGGTGTGGGAAGATTTTCTTTTTTAGGTAAGGGTGTCAGGGATTGGAATGAGTTACCAAGGGAAATGATGAATAACTTACCGGAAACGTTAAAAGAATTTAAAGTTAAAATTTGTAGAGGGCAAATGTAGGTGGGTGCAGGATAAGGGGAAGTTGAGTGTGTAGGGAAGTTGCCACCGGAGCCTGTGCTCCATTGCAATTAAATTAAATTAAATATCACGATTCAGGACAGTAACAGACTAATCCTGCATCACATGTCGCATGGAGAACTGCTTGAGTGACCCCGTGGAATATGCCGTGGGCTGTAGCTGTTATGAGCTTTTTTCTGTCAGTGGAAGCGTTCTCTATGTACGCTTGTTAACTGTTATCTCGTAACACGCATTAAATTACTCTATATCTTTTCCAAACCAAATAAGTCAAAATAAGAATTAAAATGTTGATATACCCAGTGTGTATTCTGTTTTGGCGAATAACGTGTGTGGATATGACCAGAACTACGTTTTAAGTAGTTGAGTCAAAGTTAAAGTTGTGAATGCCAGCAATGCTTCATATACCAATCAATACAGGTCTTTTGAAACTAAAGTTATTTAAAATCCGAATTGGGGCTCATTAAAAATCATAAATTCTCTTTTCGTTCATAAATGGATGCCTCGGTAAACAAGTTATTGCAGGGCTGATGACAAAATTATCAAAACTAATATTGATGAACTATGTTACTATTATACTGTTAATAACTGGGAAGCATTTTCCTCAATTGCAGATAAAAATTGTAAATATATGTTTACTGCCAATTCAACTGAGTATTTCATTTGTTTATTTGTTTACCAATCTAAAATGCTGAGAGTAAAATGTGTATATGAATCAATGTAAATTGAAAGCTTAAGTAAATCATAATTTATACCATAATGTATAAAATGTAATACCATAACGTTATAATGACCTGCACAACCATTTATACAAACAAACATAAAAAAACCGATGAAACTCCTTTTGTGAAAGAAACTAAACCCGTTCGGTAAATAAGCAACCAAACGAAAAATTCAACAGCATTGGCAGTAATCATTTATCGCACTTTTATAATTATTTACTGTAGAGAAGAGTAATGAAGAGGAATACCAGATAATAATAAGGAGTAAGATAGCAATAGCGGAAATGGAAACAGTGGAAGAGGAATGGGAATATTTTAAAACAACTTTAGTGAAATGGATGGTTGAAAGGAGTGGAGGAGTGTGTACGGAAGAGGGGAGAGGACTGGGACAAAGTGGTGACAAGAGGTGGTGGGATGAAAGAAGGAAATGTAGAGGCTTGTGCATGAAGCAGACCCGGCCAGTGGCTAGAAACTGTTGAAGATGATGAAGACTGTATAGCTTTCATAAAATGGAAGGAACGCATTTTAGCATTGCCCAGACAATAATATCATTACATTGCGAATATATGAAACACGAAAATAAAGGGAAGAAACGATAGGTTTGAAAATGCTATGCGAAATGAATGGTGAATGAAAGCGATATAACCGACTTACTTCTCGACAATTGATAGGGGCTAGTGTCACCAAATTGGCAGTGGCTTAACACAGATTTCTATATTAGACGCGATGCATAATGAACCCGCCAGCGATGAGGCGCCGCACATTGGATCGGGGAGATTCAACGGGGCCGGACACGAGCCTAGAGCACCTCGCACCGTCCGTCCTGAGGTGGTTTTCCGCAGCCTTCAAGGTTAATGCCGGGACTGATTCCCAATCTCCGCCTAATAAACTGCACATTTCACAAACAAAAAAGTAAATTAAATTGACAGTCTGGCAGTCTTTGAGGACTGCCAAGTGAAATCTTAAAACTATGAATATCATACACGCAAAAGACGTCATCTTTACAGCTACGGATATACTGTTGATATTAGCATGTTGGTGACACGAACTCATAAGATTTTACCCATCCAATAATCGCCCAACGCGCCTAAAGAAGTTTTCACTTCAACTTTTTTTTTTTACTTATGGCTTTACGCCTCGTCGACGTTTATAGAGGCGGGATGGGACTGGGAACAAGGAACGGGAAGAAATGCGGCCATAGTTCTTGACAGAAGTATCCCGGCATTCGAGTGGAGAGATTTGGGGAAACCATGTGAAACCCAAATCTGGATGCCCGGACGTGGATACGAACCTGCGTCCTCCGGAATGCGAGACAAAGATCGCTCACCACTCACCCTCGGTCTTTTGCTTCAAAAATACACTTGTCACACACAAATCGTAGTTAGATATTTCGCAGATATATGAGAACACTTCACTTCTTCTATTAGTTCGTAGTTCGAGCAGGCAATAGGTATAAAATACCTGGTGTCAGCAAGGGCATGCGGTCGTAAAACCAAAGCTCCAAATTTCTCGATGCCAATAATGAGTAAAATTCTTCAAATGCTGCCGTCTGCTAATGTTGAGAAAAGGTGGTGAGGTAGAAGAAGGAAAGCATTCATCATACAAGACCGAGCGCATGTTATTTTTATTATTATTATTATTTTTTTAAATGGATTTTGGCGATTAAGCCATTCAGCCAGCTCACTGTGTTTATGATATCTCTTCATGTGAATTTTTTAGTTTCTCCAGTGCCTTTATGCATCCTATGTATAGACACCACAGGATATACAGGACATTCACACAGACACACAACACTTAAACATCCAGCCCGCGGCCGGATTCGAACCGGCTACCTTCGGCACGTGGAGCTAGTGTTCTAGCCCCTACGCTACCGAGGCCGGCTTCTTTGATGCTGGCTTGGCATGCGGTCAACTTTACATCTTAGCAAAGGACAAACTGGGCAGGAAGCGCGGTGCAGCTGCTTCTTGTTGTGATGCTGCGCTGGCAAGACGCCGCTAATCCCGCCTTGCGCAGGGACTGACCGCATCCCAGCTGGCGACGCGGGAATGCCGCGTTTACCCTGGGCACACAGCCTGCGAGTCGTACAAACACCGGCCTTCCTCTGCGCGGGATTTAATTAAACTTTGCCATAATCAGCTTAGCCGTGGGGAACAGGCCCGTCCCGGCGCGGCGCGCCGAGCACATGTGTGTCCCGAAGACGACGCGCAGGGCACATGGGCCCTTAACACCCCCGCCGCGCCGGTAAAGCGGCTCCAGCGCACTTTGTATACCTAACTCGGGGAAAGGAGGATCCTTCGTTTTAATACGATTATTCTGGTAACAGCAGCTGATCTTCAGCAACTGTTGTAGGGGAACGACCGGTCATTAAAGTTTTATGTTGTTCCGCTACGACCTCTGCGTTTTAGCTCAAATGTCGAATACATTGTAACGTATCTCGCTACTATTGTCTTCTCTAACAGTCTTCAGTTAAAGTTTTAAAAAACAATATAGCAACATAAAACCTTTTTCACTTAATACTTAGTTTTATCGTTACTTACTTCTGAAACTAATCAACACTATTCAATCATATATTGACCGTGTAATATTGCTTATTCCTATAGATCACATTACCTTTACGTAAAATAACATCCATCTCTTTCCTCATAATACACAACATTTATTCAACCTTTTTTTTTGCCCAATTTAAATTCACTTCAACATTTCTTGTGACATCTACACTGACAATCCATCGCATATATCATCAATTGGAAGCGCCGGTAACGCAATCATGGCTGCTCCATGTATTCTCTTGTTCTCCTCATCTCTTCTTCTGCTTGTATCATCTCTGTGACGTATCATATATGGCTCACTTTTCCTTGCTCCCTATTAAACTCAGAATAGCAATATTACTAAAAAATTTTTTTTAAAAAAATACAAATCCTTGAAATTAGTTTAACAACTGTCTTTTTGTCTTATTCGGTTGATATACGTCCGTTATAACATCAAAGACTAACCTTTTGTCATTTTTAATATCAAGGTGCAAATGCCAATTCTCTTGAGAAAACGCCTCTAACACTTGGAATAATAACCAAATCACAATAATTGCAAGAAAAAATGTCTTGTTTTGATTAAATCGTAGATAATTTTTTGCGCTTAATATCATTGTTTCCATTTAGTTTTTCTTTGCTATTACATTCAATTATTGTTTTGATATCGTAATTCCGATGAATAATTTATAAAAAACCACACACACTCAAGAGCAACGCAAATAAATTCAAGTGTGACTCACGTTAAGGTTCCAATTTTGCAGAGCTATATGTTCAAACATGCTATCATTGCCGATTTTGTTTTTTAAAAAGATTTATTTTAATAAAATATTCTCGAGCTTTCAGCCATGTCAAGATATCGAATAACTGGGACGTTTAGAAGGTCCACATCTTCAGCATCATTTTCGGTATAAGAAGCAGTGAAACTCTGCGACCTTACAAGATTTATTTTCACCGTACATAAGACCAACCCTGTTTGAGGTTAGTGTAACTGCTTATTCTTTTGCATCGGTATAGTCATCCTGTATCACTACAAGAGGCTTGTGTCTTAGTCTTTTGCGTTAAATAACTTGATATTATTTGTACTACATACTGCAGTAGTTCACTGATAATCTACAACAGGGTAATGTTTTCCCGATAACAAATCTTAGTAAGCTCAGGGGAAGTGCTGATGCATGCGCTATGATATTATTAGGAGGACAGATTTAATGTAGCTTTAAAGCGTGAAAGGTGTGAATGTTTTATGACATGTATTTATCGGGGCAAATAGTTAATGCAGTTATATAATGTATATATAGTCTTCTGGTTGGCCCCTGGCTCTGTACTCCAACTCGAGAACTCAAAAACACTTACCGCTCGAATGCATACGCCCAATCTTCAGATTGCCAGATTTTCCCAAGGCGTGATATCCGGGATGCAGTTGGAATGCGGAGACAATTCATAGGAAAATCTGGCAATCCGAAGACTGGGCGTATACAATCGAGCGGTAAATGTTTTTGAGTTGAGGTGCAGAGTCAGGGGCCAACCAAAGATATTGTTATTACTGGCAGTAATGTTTATATACATTTGTTGCTTGACTGAGCGAAACTCTGTGATTTATTTTCACCGCACTTCAGACCTGGAAGAGCCGACGATTCCTGGTGACGAGATTGGCTCTCTGAATAGAAGGGAGGATATTGCCGGGGCTCGACGGAGTAGCTGGGTGGGCACACAGGAGGACTTCTTCGCTTCGGGTCTGACAGTATGTCTGAGAGTATGTTGAGTCTGTATTGGTATTGTACGCATGGGGACCGACAGTTTGTCACAATATTAAGACTTCACTAAGGCCATCTTACTGCAAGTGGCCCGAAACAGCCGCTACACATGGAAAAAATGCTTCGCCCTCTGTAAAGCTTCATCACCAGTGGTAAAGGTACGCCACACAAGCTCTTAGAAATGTCCGAAAGAAAAGTTAAATACTCGTACTATAAGCCCTGAGTGATTATATGCTAGACAATGTATTTTTTCAAGTTGATAATAATTTTTTGCAATAAATGATTCATGTCAGTTAACTGAATTAAACGTAAATTGTTTAAATAAAATGGTTGTGTTTGACCTGGTTATTTGTGTTGCAGTTCCTTTTAACCTTTAATTTATCATCGTAGTTATCGTTTAAACTGACCAATTTCTTTGTAAGAAGTGTGATGCATATCCTTATCAAATTAATTAATTAACCTCACGCACTGTGACTCTCCAGGAAATATGAAATATATGTTCCCAAGGAACAACTTTCCGCAGACAATTATTATGGAGCAATCAAACTATCATCATCATCATTTTCAACAGATTCCAGCCACTGGCCGGGTCTGCTTCATGCACAAGCCTCTCCATTCCTTTCCTTCTGCCCACCACCTCTCTGTCACCACCTTGTTCCAGTCGTCTCTTCTCTTCCGTACACCCTCCTCCACTCCTTTCAGCCATCCATCTCTTAATCTTCCTCTGGGTCGTTTACCATGCATCTTAATTTCGTGGAATTTTCTTGGGATTCTCTGAACCTCCATTCTCTTTACATGTCCATTTCATCTCAGTCTGGCCCTCTCTACCCTTTCCTGCAGGGTTTCCTCTTTTATGGTGCAATCACTTTATTCCTTGTTCTGTTTATTTTAGTAACTCACATTCTACCTCTTAAAAACTTCATTTTGCTTGCTTACTCTCTGTTGATTTCCCGCTTCTTCATTGTCCATGTTTCAGCAGCATAAGTCAATATAGGCATATGGTATGTTCTTAAAAAGAAAAAAATTGGCAGTTGTTGGGGACTGCCGACATAAGTGAAAACTTAAAGCTATGAATATCATACGGGCAACACGTCATACTTATAGCTGCAGATATACTAAATAATAATAATTCCGTTTGGTCGTAATCACCTACTGACAGGTTTTCTAATGGCCGCGCATTCAACCCCTGTCTTAGCCGCCTTAACCTAACCCAGCAATCCTGCCAGGTACAGAGAACCTACAGTTTAGCGTCGAATCCGAACCAAGGAAGCGTTCTGGTGTACTTCCCATTACACAGCAGGCTGTGTCAGAGGTGAAGTTGGCGTCAAATGTCTATAACATTCCCCGCCGAGACAGGGATTCGTACTGGGGACCTTCCATTCCCCAGTCAGACGCCTTAACCACTGAGCCACCAACCCGCTACAAATTTATTGTTGACATTAGCATGTAGGCGACGCGAACTCAGAAGATTTTCCCCATCCGAAAATCGCCCAGCGCGCATAAGGAAGTTTTCACTTCAAAAACTAAAAATCTAACTTAGTCTACAACCCGAAGGTTGGTCGAATCTTCCCGAAATAGATGTTTCAAGCTATTGTGCCAGAGGTACGAAGGCCAATTCCTTTCCACAGAGGCCTATGGTTTAACACGGAATCAGAATCCGGGGTAGCTTACATAGCAAAATACACAGCTCCTGAAAATCCCTGCTCATCACGCGATTTTAACCCGCGAGCGGAGAGAGAAACTTTTAGAAGTAAGTGCCTTTACTGCTGAGTTAGCAGATCGCCTTGTTTTGAAGTACACGTGTTCTAAGTATTATCAAAATCGGATAAAACTGTGAGTTTGTATGAACAACGTTGACAGAAATTAATGTGATGGGGAAAGGAGAAGAGGTTTTATGTTATTGTAAATCAAACGTAAATAGCGTTTTGCTCTTTGTTTTAAAGTATACGTATGCAAAGTTCCATCAAAATCGGATAAAAACTGGGTTTTTGTAGGAAGGACATTGGCAAAAAAAACATTACTTTTCAATTAATAGATACAAGCACAATCTATACTTTAACTGCTGTCAAAGCGCAACACGTCATAATATAGCTACAGATACACTGTCCATTAATTTTTATATAGTTGATACAGGTATAATGTATACTTTCACTACTGTGCAAGTGCAAAACGTCATATTATAGCTTCAAATATACTGTTAACATTAGCATGTTGGTGACTCGTCCAACGCGCATATTACACGCGCAATACCTCATGTCATAGATTTACCCCCGTCCCAACACCGCCTAACGCGATTGAAGTGTATTACGTGCAATAATTGACATCTTTTAAAAAATAGCCTCCTTCTTTATCCCAAGTTTTCTCACCCTAATATTTCCCGATCAATTCTCTGTAATCCATGCCATTCTTTATGTGTTCCAATGGTCCGTAACTTCTTTAGGTAGGAAAAAATTGTGTACCCACAGATAGGAAGAACGAAGGAACCACGTAACATTACAGAAAAGTAGAATGAGTCGTGAACGGAAAATGCCCTTAAGGAGCCTCACGGAGGTTCTCACTGAAAGAGCATTGCATTCATTTTGCTGAAACGAATACGCCTCATGTCTATTCCTCTGAGCAGAATGACTTCAATATCACCTTAATAACAATATAAATCATTTCCATTTTTCTGACCAATAGGAAAATGATTGACTTCTTCTCTTGATGCTTCCCATCAATCTAAAACTTTAATAAATTTCAGGGTGTTTCGATCCAAGACGTTCCCATGACGAACGTCTTTAGAATGGAGACAAAATAATCATTCCATTTGAATAATACGTAATTTAATTAAAGATAAAAGAGAGTGGTAAATGAATACGCGATACTCCATGGCAATATAAAAGGCATAGTATGCGGGGAGAGAAATTCTTAGCAGCATCCAGCCACCGTCCTATTTCCACCGTACTACCCGGTTCAAAATCCAGCGGTTTTTCTTTTGTTTTCGTGCTCTACATCTCGTTGACGTCGATGACATTAGAAGTCAGAGAGGACGTTGGGAAGGAATAGAAACTTAATCGTCTATAACCTTTTTAAGGAAAAATCCCGGGATTCACCTAGAGTGATTTCGTGGAAAATCGGAATCTGCATGGCCGACCGGGGATTTGAACCAGTGTCCTCTTCAACGCCAGGACTGAGCGTCTCAATTACTTGACAAAAAAGTCGTCAAACAATGAAAAAATAAATCTTTGTTTGACGATGGACTTGTAGGTATCTGAAAGTAACTGGGTACGAATAAACAAGGCGTCATAAAATGCTGGCCATATGCTTGAGGACATTTCTATGTCCCGTTTTAACAAAACGAAAGTGATGAGTGAGATGATAACGCTCGGTGTTGAGGACGTTGTTTCGACCCCCGCCGGTCACCAGTTTTAGATTTTTAATGGTTTCCCGAAACCACTCCATGCGAATGCTGAGAAAATTCATTCAAAAGGCCATGGCCTAATTCATTTCCGTTCCTTCCCCAGTTCTCTCCCAGATATGATGATCTCTACGTTTATGAGCCATGAAATCCTAAAAGCAAAAACAAATATAAAATAGAGAATGCGGTCTATCGAAGGGTCTTAGGTAATAAAATTCGGAGAAATGTATAGCTTTGTTGAAAGTTTCCGCGAGCGAGCGAGCGGCGACAGTATTGGCGCCCGGTAGTGCAGACCCATTGGCATCGAGCGGTCTGCACCGCGCTCCCAGCTGACTCGTTAAACGCTCGCGACTTATTGCCCACGGCGGACTCATCCGTCAGGACAGGTCCCTCGACCCTCTTCCAACCGGCACGCGACACCTGCGAGGCCCCACGACTTACTGCCCTCCAACCCATTCGCCACAATTACACCTTTCACTTATTACAGTTAGTAATGGAACCTTGTGGCAACTAATCCTAAAAAGAAATTATAAATATAAATGAGGGTGAAAGTTAAAGCAACAATTAAGGTGAAGCGTGAAAGGTGTAGGACGCCTCTACCATATAATGACAATTGCTGGCTTTTATTGCTCGAATTTTTGTGCTCATGATACTATAAGGTTACAATTCTGAACTACGAGAAAGTGAAGCGGAAGTTAACTTTAACCTTAAGCTTCTTATGATATCATACTCGATTCAGGCATAGGTAGATGCAATGGGAACTCTTTTTGGAAGGTGAACTGGGTTGCTTTCCCATTGTCTTCAGCGATGTGTGCTCGTATAGATGTGGATGATTGCGACAGTGTGTATGTTCAGTTCAGAGAGTTGTTCAAGTAGTGAAGTTCTTTCTTGCCAATCCAGATTTAGATTTTCCATGGTTTCTCAAGATCACCAACCGCGACTGCAGGAATGGTTCCTTCAAAAAAGTACTGTTGCCAAATTCTTTATCATTCCGTATTCCCATACGTTTCCTGCCTCTAAAGACCTCGACGTCGACGAGGCGTAAATCATAAAAAAACAACAGTTCACCAATTCATAAACAGCAGTGGGTTTGAGTCTGAAATTAGGTGGGACAACGTGTGGCTGATCACTAGTAGTGGTACGGATTGAGCGGACTTCACAGTTGAGTACCTCTGCCTTATACACGCGAGCCCGTTGTAAACTATACCACTGACGCGGCCTGTCCGAAGCGTCGTCTGCGATATTGACCCGTGCCCGGAGATCACGGCTCACGGAGCTCGGACGAAATGAGCTCAAAGGAAGTGAGCTGGAGCGGACGGACCCTGTGGGAAATCAATAGCCAGCCGGCAAGCGACCGGTGTGCTGTCACAGTCCGCTTATTGGATCCGAGCCGTTCTGCAGATTAGGGGGACCCGATCAGCGAGAGGGCGAAATGAGAAATCACAAGCCACTTTGCGGGGGCTGACCACCAGACCGCAGAGCGCTGCGCCGCCAAATTGGATTTCGTTATGCAAATAGCGCACGGCCAGTGCCTGCACGCCGTCTTGCGGAGTTGTGCGCTCCTGCTGCTACCATTACAGAGCAACCAGTTCGCCGTATGAATTGTACAAAACATCTACTACAATATAATTTCCTAAGCTTATTCACTCGCCTCGATAGCTATTGGCTGGAGACCGGTGACGTCGCGCACCAACCATCACTCGCAAATTAACAGCGGCCAGACATATAATCAGGAGAAATTCGAGGTTTTGTCCACAATGTAATAGCTAAGCAACTGCTACAAAATTAATTGCCATAATACATTCACTAAGTTTTCTTTTCGTAGCATTTCATAGTTAAAAATTATCTACACACTTTAGTGCTGAAAAACGTGGAACTGCCTTTCAGTAAAATGTCGCTAATGAAAGCAACATACAAAACTTTAAGAAACTTAAATTACTGATGTCATTTCCACTCAGTAGAACTCCAATTATCCGAATCAATTGGGACCGGACCCCATTCGGATAATCAAAAATTCGGATAGTCGGATTTTTTCCGAAAAATGGTATATTTTAATTAATTATTGTATGTATGTTGAAAATGCCTTCTTTTCCAAGGGTTGTTTTGGTGCTTTTGCACTTCAGGGATGAAAAATTTGGCCGTACCAATCGGTAAACTATGCTGCAGTCATCCGAACTTTGGGTTGGTTTTTATAAAAGAGGGGAGGCATTTTCGCAGTACGTTTCTGTCATATTTAAAAAAGTGATTCGGATAATCGGCGATTCGGATAATCGGAGTTCGGATAATTGGAGTTCTACTGTATATATAAAACTTTCGCTAATGTTGATGCTTGAGAAAAGTTTATACATTACGGTTTATTTGCTTTTTACGTATTTTACTGACCACTTACATTAATAGTCTTTATACGTATTCGATGTATGTAAATAATTAGGTTATTTAAAATGCACATCTTACCAAATACGTTACCGAATCGAGTATTCTGGCAATTCATTTCTTTGGAGTTGCTCAACTATTTTATAATATGGAATCTGTATTAAGTTCTCTGGCCGTTACAGACACTATGACCAAAGATGAACGTTTTCCCAACCTGAATAAAAAAACAACGTGATGCTTTCGAAGCGATTACTTACTCCATTTAACTAGAAATTCTTCACAAATTTGAAGAGTGAACTTTTAGAGCCAAATAAAAGTCAAGTTTGCATTTCAGCAAGTTCAAGCCTACCAGCCACGAATTTTAAACATTTATACGATTGCGCGATCGTCTCTGTCCGCCAACCTGTCATAATATTTGACCTTCAAAATTGGAATTATTCTAGACCCGTGACGATACGAAAAAAAAAAAAACGGTCACGGGCTTACACTAGTTGCAACAATAAAATAATCACTTAATTGCTTCTTTCACATCCGTTCCTTATCTCCTCACAATGCTGATGTAACCACCAATGCTAATAAATGGCTTAACTTGACCATCGTGTCGGTAACGCTGTGACGTCATGAACCCGGCCTTCGTTTCCGGATTAACAACGGCCAGAAATGTTATTACATGGTATTTAATAAATGTTCTATTTAATAACAGTTCTATTTAGTTAAATATCCGAAAAGGTATGAATCGCCAAAACACTGAAAGAAAAGTGTGTATTGCGTTTAAATTAAGACATTAATTAATGGTTCCAACTGTGTCAGCCGTTTTGGCATTTTAATAATGGTCTGAATAATGGGTAACGAAAAATATAGATGTAAGAAACTGTTAAGATTTTTGGTCAAATTTATATCACGATGCATAATGACCTTAATATGTGATGCAATGAATGTATTAATTTCCGAGTGATTGAGCTTTGAATCTCTAGCAGCGATATTAGTGGAGTTTGTAGTTAATTTTAAATGCAACATGGATCATGATTACATGAAATTCCTTGCTACAGAGTAAGTAAGCTTCGTTTAATTTCTTTGAACGTTGTTTTGTAACAATTCTGCTTAGTAAAGCAAGTGCGAATGAACGACTACGTTAAAACTATCATTTTTTACGGGCTTTAACACTAGTAAACAATACTTAACGCAAGTTCAGGCAGTTACGATTTTTATTGTACAGTTTCACTTTCAACTTTTCGCATCAACACCATGCAAATTTCAACGACAGTCAAACGAAAAATGTTAATGTAGCTTCACTGGATTTTTATCCCATCCTCGAAAGCTCGCATTTCCCTCATTATTTGTAGCTGTAATTATATATAAACCTTCAAACGAAATCTCTACACGTCGTAAAACTTTCAGTAAAAATTATGCCTTAGTAAACAATCAAAATATCTATTATCTTGGTTCTCCGAATGGACCAGAGTCGGTTTGTTGAAACCTTTCGGCCATCTTGCTGTGGCCTTCATCAGAGGACTTTAAAAGCCACAGTAGATGGCCGAAACGTTAGCTTTCAATAAATCGACTCTGCTCCACAAAGATAATACTTACGACGATCGCGGAAGCCTGAGCAATTATTTAATCAAAATATCGTCGTGAATTTCATCACGCCGGCATTGAAGTGAACAAACGTGGAAAATAAGATTTGACGAACAAGTGCGGGAAAAGAAGTTTATCCCCTTCTTCAAGCAAAATGATGACAGAACTGACGGCGATAGTGTTCTGCAACGAATCATTTGATAGGGATCATTTTAGTGTCTTGAAAGTACAGTACTCCATACACTGTTATTTTATCTTACTATACCATAACACTTGAAAGGTGAAGGATTCAAAAATCGTGTCTGGTGTACCAGCCGCCGTTTTTATTGTTTCTAAGTGGTTTTCCTTGGTATTGTGAGTAAATTGCGGGGTAATATATGCTTTGACCTTAAAAAAAAATACATTTTACATAAAGAGAATAACACAGAACTTATTTGGAAGCCAATATGGTTTGTAGGAGGACTGATTTATTTGATTCTCTTCCTCAAGTTAAGGACACCGAGTGACTCTCTGACATAGAGCTCAGGAATAGGGGGAAAATTTGACATAATTGATTTTCATAAAATCGACATTAAAGAGAGGCATGATTTCCGACAACAGTGTTGTTGAAGTCTCAATTCTCAGGATCTGTGTGGGTTGTGTGATCAACCTTACGTACCACGTGACTTTTAACAATATTTTTGCTCACAACCATCCTACGCAGTATAACAGATAGTTCCAGGCAGCGATATGCAGCAAAGTGATCTACAGAAATGAGACTCGATCGATTTATACGAAAACTGTAAATTTGTAACAGGAGAACATGGAAATTCTGTCTTGATAGTTTTGTGACTCCACCATGTCACAATTTACGCGTAATTGGTTGTGACTGGAAAGTTTATTTCAATTTCCACAGGAATGGTGGTAACCACTGGTTACAAGACACTTCACAGAAAAAAAACCTATTGCAGTCCTGTTTTTTAAATGATTATATATATTATGATTTTTTAGTTTTCATAGCAAATAACTGTATTCACTCCCGCTGTTATTTTACATCTTACAAAATACCTCACAACTGCATACAGCAAACATGTATGAATATGTCTTTCGAGTTTATTGTTTATGAGTTCTTAAACGTCCGATGTTAGAACCGCAGGATCATCCAAACAGCTCTTCTTCCGTTCCTTCCTACGATTTCGTCGGATTTTAGTCGCCGGCGTTGTGCTGTGAACTCTCGCGTATCTTTCTCTGCTACGCAGATCGATCAGACGCTACATCCGCTCAGTTGTTCGTTTTTATTAGTCGTTTCTTAAGATTGGACTTAATCCCAACGCTGCATCGTTTCATTTGTCCTCCCAGATTTCGTTAGCCTTTCTTAAGTTGTAAATATATTATTTGTTTCTGGAGGAGATTGTTCGGTATTCGGATGACATGTCCGATGCGTCGAAGTTGGTGCATAATTATCATGACCTCAATGCTTGTTGTATTCACTTCTTCTATGATACTGATGATTTTTCTACGGTCTCACCACTTTATACTAAGTTTTGTCCTCAGGCAGCGGTGGTGGTACTTCTCCAGACTTTTTAAGTGCCCCCTCCCCCCCCTCCCCGTTTTCCCTTTTTCTGTTTGTAATACAACAAAGAAGTCACTAAAGCGTAAGGAATACAGCGAAGCTGTTTTCAAGGCACCTGCTAAGAGTTACAGCAAAGATATTAGCTGCAGAAGAATTTTCTTTGTACAACAAAAAGTCAAGCAACATACACCAAATCCAAATCGATTTTCGATCCGTTTTAGTAAGCTTTTAGGTAGTACTCCTTCCTTGACTATACTGTTTATTTTCGGGCTTTTATTCATGACTCTGTTCCCACAAAACTCATTCTTTTAACTAATTCCGTGACAACTTTCAGTTATGTTAACAAAAAACTATGTCACTTCCTAAAACCATGGCACAATTTTACACCATTCTACATGGAATGACTGTTTACTAGGCTTGCAACGAAAATTCGGCGACTATTCGATATTCAGCCACTATTGTCCTATTCTGTCAAATGCCGAATATCTAGGTAGTATCCAGCCGAATACCAAATATTTAAGATATTTTTTTGTTTTTGTTTTTTTTTGTAACTGGATAATTGTTTTGAAACAAAGCGATGATTCATTAAATGATAATGTATTTTACTCATAATTACAAAAATAATCATGTATACTAAACATCCAGAACGTCAACGCAAAATTAACAAATATATTAAATATCTATTCGCTTCAATCATACTCGTAATTACTGAAATTTGGGAGTGGAAGATTGTGATGCAGAAGACCAATTTTTTTGCATTCTCAGGCAGTAGTAATAGTTACAAGATTAGTCTGAATTTAATAAAACGAAGGCCATAATTTAAGCTTTTCTTGCCAGAATTAATCTATTCAAGCAAAACATTGGAAGTCACAAATTTTCCCAGTTTCCCAACCTGTCACTGACAAACGCGCAGGGTGATGACGTTTTGGTCTATGTTTAACATTTAGTCTAAGTGCCCTTCTCAGTGAGTTGAAAACAAGGTTTGAGGAGTAGGTTCCCAGCCTTCGAAACGTTAGGTTTTGATAAATTGACGCGGTTCAACCCTGACAATCAAGATAACAAGGTTTGAGGAGGTTTGACTACGAAAATTCCGCACTAGGTCATCGATCCATTTGGTGCCGTTGAAGAGTGGCGTATCGTACTACAAGAAGAATTGATGGAAATAGTCGCTGTCGAACAATTTGAGGTGTAATTCTGAAAGGGGTATAAGCAGTTCTGAAAAGCCACGTATACATCAAGCATATCAAAACAGGCACTATACTTGAACAGACGCGCGAGAGACAAGCGCAGCAACACAGGTTTTGGTGCAAAGCCGACCGAATGCTTTCGCCGAATATTTGGCTATTCGACCAAGAAGTCTACAGAATATTCGATATTCGGCGTATGGCCGAATATACGATTCGTTGCAAGTCTACTAATTAGATTTTAAAGTTTGCTCTCTCTTTCATTGCGAGACGCAATGTAGTTAGGAAGCGAAATGCGAACGGAGGGTGAAATGTTAACGACGTGTTGAGAATCTGTTTAACGAAATGAGCTGAGCCGCGAGGCAGGCTCCAAACCCAAATTGCAATCATTTAGCGCCGCCGCGGGCATACGCCGGCCAGCCTTACTGATTTTACGCCGTATGTAACGTTTCTCATTTTCTAGACCGTTTTCGCTCGAAATTAGGTTTTAACAAGCCGTCGTGAAAACGGCATAAAATGGGTTTACTGGTAGCGCGCAGCTACGCCTCCGGAATACTCGCGCTGCCTCCGAAGTGCTTAATGTTCCGTCGCAAGGGGACGGGGGAAAAAGAAGGAAAACCCTAGCTCGGCGCTAGTCATGCAAATGAGAAGACTCATTTCGCAGTGTGCTACATTCCACAGGCAATAACTGAAACTCTTAACAGAGGCGCAAATTCATAATAATAGTGTTCCCTTGTCGCCACTCGTATCGAGGCTTTTTGCTGATCGTGGGGCTCTGCCAACTCTCGAATCGTAGGAAGCAATAGAACGCAAATGGACATTTTAGTCGCTCCAAACAGGGAGAAATATACTTATTTTATCTCACGTTCTTAGTATTTATTTCAGCCTTTTGCTTAAAATGTGCAAATAAATTAGCTACATCGTGTTGTTCTTCGAATATAAATCGTCTCCGATTTCGCAGTCGGCATGTTTCTTAATCTATCTATACTAATAAAACGCTAACCTTGGTCACTGTGTCAGTCACGCTGTGACGTCACGCAGCCAGGATTCGGTTGTGGATTAACAACGGCCATAGATAATTACTGTGTAATATAGGTTATGAGTTTTATTTAATAACAGTTCTATTTAAATAAAAATCCGCGAAGAAACGAATTGACAGAACACTAAAAGGAAAGTAAATATTTCGTTTGAATTATTAATTGACTTTGTTTATCTATATTCGTTTGATGTAGGTGTATTCGTTAAATTCTTTTCCCATGAATATGTAAGTTAAAATCTTTAATTTTCGTTCAGCAATGTTAGCGGGAGTTTTGACTGGATTGTTATTTAGCCTAGGTCAAAATTACAGCAGAGGGAATGACTAATTTATTTTTTTATTATTAAATTTTCATGAGCAACCATGTTACTGAAATTATTACTTACTTTTTAATGAAAGTATATCCACAATGATCACGATCTATGCTGCCTAGACCACAATTAAAACTAATATTGCGTGGCATAACGTAAGTTGTTACGATTCATTTTTCATTTCCTCTGCTTTCAGTGACGCTATATTAATGAGATAATTACTAACCCGTTAATAAAAGGTCAGTTTGGTCATAATGTCTGTACACTCCGCAGCTAGCCGAAGACGTCGGAAGATATTTTCGCTCTCTGTACTTGGATATTGCTCTTAAAATAATATAAGAATGAAGGTTTCCTATTTTTATATGTATCCTTTGAGAATATCTCTGGCAACAATGCCATAAGCATGTGCTTCTTTATGTTTTACCTTTGAATTAAAAATTCAAATCAAGTATTAAAAAAAAAGTATGTGTTTCTTTAAATTTCCATGTTACGTTTTGTTATTAGATGCAGAGTCATGCAAGAATATAACTTCCAGTCTATTCTCTGTAGCAGTTCTTGCCGCACAAGGGTGTGAGAAGAGTTTCTTTCGTAGGTAAGGGGGTTAGGATTTGGAATAAGTTACCGAGAGAATTGATGAATACTTTACCGAAAACGTTGAAACAATTTAGAGTTGAAATTTGAAGATGGAAAAAGTAGGTGGGTACAGGAAAGGGGAAAACTGTGTGTGTAGGGAAATTTCCATCAGAGCGTGAGCTCAATCACAATTAAATTAAATTTACTAGAATTATGACACAAAATTACCAACAATTTTTTTGGCAGAATATTTTTAAAAAATTTACAAACAGTTATATATTATTAAAATTATTTTTTTGTTATAAATATGTCCATAACAAACAAAAAATGTTTGTAACTTTTGACAAGTTTCAAACTATTCATTTTTATTTTTATACTAGCTCTTCAATTTCGGGTTATTTTCTTCATACATTGCTTTCAACGTGAATAGGTATTTGGGAACATCGTAACAGAGACTCCGTTGTACACACGTTTCTGAACTTTTTACATGCTAATATTCAAACACTGTACTAATGTAGGCATTATGGAGGAGCTCTAATTATTTCAAGCTCACAGGTAATCTTTGGTCAAAGTAGAACACTGAATCTTCAAAATTTTATCCATGCTCTTTGCGTGGAAAAAATGTCTTATAATCGCCCTCTTCAAATGAAAAAGCATTCCCGAATTAGAGTACTAAAATTTAAGCAAATATTGCTATAATCAGTTTTGTCTAATGATTTTCCCCTCGTTTATTGCACAACAAATATTATTAAAATTTTCTCATTTCAGTTGTCCATTATCACATGAGCAAATGTAATTACGAGTAACTTTAAATTCATTAGTGTAGTTTAAATTGAATTCGACGTTCAGTGGGTTTCGTTTTCCGCTCAGAATTATTGCGCAGGATTTATTAAATTTCGCATGATTAAATCAGTAATTCATTACGGCAGGCAATCCACTTTTTAGTGTCTGTTGTTATTACGCGTTTGTTTCTGCTAATATTGTTGTATAAATTAATTAAATTCCCTGGTGAAGATATGTTTGTCGCCCTGCGGCAAACTCAGAGTAAAAATCATATTATGATTGGCCACGACGATCGGTACATTCATTGGTAATGCGCACTACACCCCACGTCACACATGTCACTCTTCAAGTTATAATTTTACCCGTTAATGGAAGCAGAAACATTGAGAACATAAAGCAAAACAAGATTTCGAATAAATCTGGAGAAAGTAATTTAAACAGAGAGCCTTTTTTTATAAAAATATTTGGGTGTTGACCCTGCGAGTAAGAACAGTTAATGGATATCGAGCCTGATGTATGAGTGGTAACGTTAGCTGCTGGCATTCAGAAAGGCGCGAGTTCAAATCCCCGTCTGGCCTACCAGATTTAGGATTACCAAGATTTCCCTAAATCACTACAGACGATTGCCAGGCTAAATTCTTCGGAAGGCCACGGCCAAACTACTTCAGAATCCTTGTCCCGAAATATCTCGACATCGACGACGAGTACAAAATTAATGTATGATTGTAGACTTTGCAGACGTAATGACGCGATGTAATTTTCTCTGTGGTCTTAGAAACACAACGTTTCGACAGTTGGCTCTGATGTTTCATCAGGTGTCAAATAGCTTCTGAATGTTAGAAGCTTGCTAGACATACTTTAATCTTAATGTACTTTTACTCAGGTGATGTGAGTGTAGTGAAAGTATTCTGTTTCCGGATTATCTCTGTCGTACGCGCTTTTCAAATTGCTGTATATTTGCAGAAAAACGTTAAATTCAACGAAATTCGGCTACTGCTCCATCTTGCACTACTTCTGTTTCCTCAAACTGTGGGTTTGTATAAAAATTAATTGGTTTAATGGGGAGAGGGCGTGGTTTTTTGGATTTTTTGGTCAAAAACCTTCTTCGTGCAAAATACATATAATCGCCAATTTCCTTGGCAGTCTATCAAACGGTGTCGACTGTAGCTTTGTATAAAGAACATTGACAAAAATTAAGGGAGTGGAAGGAGGGAGAGGGGTTGGGCTTTGGCAGACCAAATGTTGACAGGACTTTTCTCTTTATTTTAAAGTATACATGTGCAAAGTTCAATCAAAATCAGATAAGAAATGTAGTTTTCTATAAAATTAAGGTTTGTAAAGGGGGAGAGATTGCTTTTTTGGTCATAAAACTTCTCCATGAATAATTACATGTATATTATAACTTTAATGGAGATCAGTTTAATGGTGTTGAGTGTAGCTTTGTGTAAAGAACATTGAGAAAAACTAAGGGGGTGGATAGGCAAAGAGGGGTTCAGTTTTTTCAAACCAAAAGTTGACAATATTTTTCTCTTCATTTTTGACTATACATGACCAAAGTTGTATCGAAATCGGATAAAAAATGTGTGTTTGCATAAAAATTAAGGGGTGAAAAGGGGTAGAAGTGGTGGTTTCTCAATGAAATTCGTATGGGACCACTTTGGAGGTATACCCTATCCTCTATAAAAATTCCATTTAAATCGTTCCAAAATTGGCGAAGATATCGCTGAACATACATTTAAAAAAATACAGACGAATTGAGAACCTCTTCCTTTTTTTGAAGTCAGTTAAGAAGAAGAGTATGCTTATTAGGTACACAGATAAAACATTAAAAATTGATTGTGATTATAATTTTGGAAACGAATCGCTTAGTGAAGACTTGAAATGTAAGTACCTTCATATAACATTTGATAACAAAAAAACTCAACAGGGCAGGCCACATTGGACTGGTTGCAGAAAAAGGTTTCGAAATCTAGTTGGGAAGTCATGAGAGGATGTACCAGAGAAGTAAAGGAATTAGATTTCAAAACTTTGGTCAGACCATTGCTCGAATATGGTGGTGTATTATGTGACACGCATTTTTGCCATCAAAAACAAAGTTGGAGAGGGCGCAAAGAAAGGTTGCTACATTTGTGTTGGGAAATTGCAGAAGACAATAAATAACTGATATCATAAAGGAACTGGAATGGGGATTCGATGAAAGACAGGAGGATTGTGAAGGAGTCATACAATGGCGGATCCAGGGGTGGTGGGGAGCTAGGGGAGACCAGGGAGGGGACTAGGGGGAGACTAGGAAGGGGGCTAGGGGGGACTAGGAAGGTGCTAGGGGACTCAAGCTCCCTCCAAAAACTATCTAGGTAAACCCTTGATATCGTAATTTTATAGACTTTTTTTAACTTTCATGATCTTTTAAGGGGGCAGCAATCCTAGTAGACTATAAAAACTACCCTTGCCCAACTCAGCCCCCCCCCCAAACCAATGGACCACTCAAGCCCGCCAAGCCAAAATCCGCTAAAGCCCCTCCCAAACAAAAATCCTGGATCGGTCCCTGGAGTCATGGGAGTGTACAAGGCTTATATTGGTGATGAGGCAAGGAACGATGTTGGTGGAAGAATTAGGAGAAATGCATGGAAAAGAAATGGTGACCTTGATCACAAGCTGGCACTCAATTTCAGAAATAAGTAAATGGGACGATTTTCTTTCGTAGATAAGGGGTCATGGATTGGAATAAATTACCGAGAGAGATGATGAATAATTTACCACAACGCTGAAATTAGGAGAGAGCAAAAGTAAGTGGTGTAGGGTAACTATTTATTTGAATACTAATTTTGTTTCTCAGTAGGATAGAAATAATACTTCTCTGGGCACCGGGAATGAACTTTGGATTATAGTTTGGCGTTGTCAAGGGAGTTGGTGTGTGTTGATTCTGACCTTGGAGACGAATGGATCACAATGTTGTAGCCGACACTATAAATCAAGATTAATATGTAAAGGAATTTGTAAAGGAAAGATTCCAGCTGTTATTGTTTTATATGTTCATTCAACTTCAAAATGATTAATGATTTATTATTAATCTTAAAGTAAGATTAATAAGTATTTATAAAAATTGCGAGTAAATAAAAAGAAAAGGGAAGTATTGGTTAATAGCATCATATGTTTGTTGATTAAATACTAAACGAATTTACCAAAAATGTTG
The DNA here is from genome assembly GCA_031002005.1 of Vandiemenella viatica. Lineage (NCBI taxonomy): Eukaryota > Metazoa > Arthropoda > Insecta > Orthoptera > Morabidae > Vandiemenella > Vandiemenella viatica. Next base: position 70,425,185 of record JARYHS010013630.1, on the reverse strand, counting down.
TAGAATATGAAGCAAGTCTTATATTAAGAAGCGATATTAGTAAATGGGTTCAAGGTGACGGGATGTACTAGTGTAATTTAGTACACTACAGAAAACAGTAAACCCATAGTGGGAAAAGTGGGGATAATGGGTGTGTAGGGAAATTGTCACCGGAGGGTGCGATCCACGACGGTTAAATTAAATTTAAAAAAATAATAATAATTAATGTACGAAGCCAGAAAAGCTAGGCAAGCTTCGAAAACATGGCCATGTGGCGTTTGGCAGTGAGGATAGCGATGAATGTTGGCATTTCTGCCTTATCGCAGCTGCACTCCCCGCGTGTAGCACAGCATGTAGCGGACCGTATATTCTAATTTATGCTCACTATCACGGCGCGGCGGCTCGTAATATACGGGTCGGCCGCAGCGCGTGCTCCCAAGTTTCTCGCCGCTCGTGTTGCGAGCCTCAGCTCGCTACTGTTCGCCGCAGTGGCTCCCATAAATTCCTCCGGGGCGGAATTACACAAAAAGTTTTGCGAGTTCTTTCTGAACCGTCGCTGAAGCGTATCCGAGATCCTGCGGCGCGGCGGTGTCTTAGGCGCCGGCGCTCGCCTGATTTATGACTCCCCGTCACACCCGCCGCGCCGGACAAAAGGAACACGACGAGCCCAACTACTCCCACGGACAATACCAGTAGCCACAATCGTGTTCCTGAAGTTAACCGATCCGCCATATGCATTCATCTTGTTCGAATGAATATACGAACTGCCGATAGTTGTTTGATAAATGATTAAATTGCCTAGGAGAATCCGGGGTAGAACGGGGTACCAACTTAAAAATATGTTTTAAAAATACGAAATGGTTCATTAAGAGAACTGGAAATTTTTTGATGAAAACATTATAAGGGTAATAATCACAAACAAACACTAATAGTGTAAGAAAGAAAAAAACAATATTTTTCTTTTTCAAAAACAGAAAATTATGGCAGTTGCCCCCTTCTGCCCCGACATGGGACAGAATGGGTTGGTAAGGCAAATAATTGTAAAAACATATAGTAGTAGTAGAAACACAGCTAAAATAACTTTGCACTATGTTTATTTAGTTTTAAGTGATTTTAAAAGTTCAGTTACAGTTTTCATTGACAGTGTCCTTTTCTTAAGTCTATTCACAAAATTCGCTTATTAGGACAGCATAGTCATCTTTGTTATCTATTGCCGCATAGAAATTGTACATAGATTTTTTGTACGTGGAACAAGGGACTAAACCTTCAACTAATTTTGTGTAAAATTCGCCGCAGTATAAGCAATCATACTCAGAACAATCCTCAGAATAACTTTGGGTTCTCTCTTCAGCTCCTTCTTTCTTCCATTTTCCTTCAGGAACTTTCTTTTGTTTTTTTCTATTGTTAATTTTATTCACTTTCTTAAATAGCTTCATCTTTTTTTTGGCCAAGTTTTTTTATTTTCTCTCAATAGCGGCTTCTAACTTTTTTTTTTTTTTTTTGGTGCATGGGCAACCTTTTAAGATGTTGGTCTTCCCCCTCTTCGCACTTTTCGTGTTTTTCTTTAACTTTTGCAATAGGAATTAAAATATCAGGTTAAACATAAAATGAAGAGGCCTTGTTGTCAGCCAAAGCAACCAAACAGCGTCAGAATGGAGTACTTCCCCTTTTCGCCCCAGGGATGCGATTTAGCTTACAGAGGTAAGGTTACTCGAAAAAGATGCGAAAACATAGATTTAATTGCATCGAACTAAAAACAATTAAACGTAGTTCAAGCATGCACTAATTATATTTGCAATGTAAAGAAGTATGTATAGTTTACGTTGGTTACAAAATCATCAGAAATTACAATACAGGAGAAGAAAATTATACAACGAAAACTTCACACGCTAACGATCAAGAAATCTAGACAAACATGGCTGCCGTAGTTGAGCAGCAATAGGTTGATGTAGTTCTAGTTATTGCCATTTTCTGAAAGTACCTCCTTGACACGGAAAAACGACGATTTTCATTCCCCTACATTGGGCCCATTGAACGATTTATACATTAGAAACTACGGTAAATTTAAAACCGCTAAAAGTCATAGTTTGTTTTGTAGAAGCTATCGTGTCTACGGTAACGGCAGCAAAGTCTAAGTATGACAGGATCATTCGCTCGTATTTCACAAACTAGATTTGTCGAAATTCTGTCAAGTTGTGAAATAAAAAAAAAACCGTCTCTAAACGATTTTAAAAATCATGTAGCTACACCAAATCAAACAGCATCAAGGGCTCTCGACTTCTAAAGCCAGTCATTCGGAGTCTAACTAGTAGAACCTCACTGTAGGACTACTCACGTCCATACAGGAAGTTAACGTCGAGGTCAGGAACTGAAAGGAAGTCAGCCAAAGCCATACGTAGGAACCATCCTGCAATTTTTCTAGAGAGTTTTCGGGAAACCCTATAAAACTGAAATCTGGATGGCCGGATGTGGATTCGAATCCGCGAGTTTCCGAATGCGATGCCACAGCTTTACCGCTCACCAAGCACGTTCGGTCTAGATTAGAGGTAGTAAAATTTTTTTACCTACCACCCATTTTTGCACCTCTGATAGTAAAATTTTCTAACCGCCCACCGGATCCACAGTATTGGTGATATACAAAGTAGGAAAGTGATTATACATCACAAAATTTAGAAAATAGAGTTATATCAAGTTAAAGCACATAATGACAGTTATTTACCAAATACTTTATGTTGGACTTCCCTAAGTTTGACAGAATAAATCTTTAAAAAACAACTAAGTATAGTTAAATCTATTTTTTTACTTAATAGTTTTATACATACAAGAACGAAGACTGGTGAAATTACATTTAATTATTTAAAATATTAATGAGATGTTAGATGCTGATACTGCGAAATTAAATACTGGATATCTGGCTCAATTTTTGTAAGAAACAAACAAAGATCTCCTCTTTCAGGTGGTTTCTTCCTTTAGTCGTGATATGATTAAAAGCGCTAAAGCTCTATTACACAAGATATCAATAAACTGAATATTATTTTGCACTTATTTGCATATAACAGAAGCATATTTTTTATTTTGGATCATGTTATCGAATTTATATTTACATTCGTCATACCTAAATTTCTTACAGTTATTTTTGGCAAATTGTATTCCCTGTTTATTTGAAAGTTGCAATGACAACAATCAGTGAAAATTTTTGACTGGATGTTCGAGAAAAATCTATGTTTCTCTCATGGGCAATTGTTTGTTGGGTGATGGAACGTTGGCAAACTATCTGATTTTTTTGTTTGTTTATACATAAGGTGGTACAACAACGACATAAATATTGGTCTTCAATCAGCCTACCAATAAATTATTGTTAAATAAAAAAGATTTTTTTATTATAATACATAACATTCATTAGGAACGCGAAGAAATTCGGCGTTGGCATTTTGGGGGAACTATTCCGTTATTTACCTGGAGTGATTTTGGGAAACCATCGGAAACCAATATCTGGATGGCTGTACGGGGATTCGAATCCGCGTCTTCCCGAATGTGAGGTCAGATCGTTACCACTCAACCATCACGCTCGGTTGGTTAGAGTTTTAGCTTTGGGATGGTTAGGGCTAGGAATCAGGACGACCACTTTCTGCTTGCGAATGATGAAAAATCAGACAAACGTAATCATGTAGATTACTTTTGTTCCATTCTCAGACTTCTTTTATTGATATCTATTCCTGATCTTGAATTGTGATTAACTCCGCGTGAGATTTTAGAAAACGAATTGTGTTAATATGGGAGGTGGGCTCTACAGTCGCCGTAGACGAAGTCACGGGCACTGCTTGTTAAATATAAGACACAAAGAAGCGGCGTCAGTGACACACCGGGGACAATGCACGTCTGCTGCAAGACGGTTATTGGTCGGCCTGCTGCGTGAAAGAGCCTGCATTTGCACGAATTAGCGGGGGAGGGGCTGGAAGCGGATTATGCACGCTGACGCCTGTCAGAGCTAAGTGACGTCATATGGCGCCCCGCCCCCCACGCCTCGCAATTAAATCTGCGTCAAGATGAGCCAGCGGTGACGCCCTGCTCGGGCCCGTAACTCGCTTAGCGACAAGCTCCGCAGGCAAGCTGCGCAAACACGCCGACACGAGATGAACGAAGTCACCAACTAGTCCAGGCGCACAACTTACAGACGCTCTTCTACTACACGTTGAATTGGTAGTAACATCTATGACCCCATAGGTGCAGCAAGATCAATCGTCGTCTGCCAATACTAGTTTCCGATTCTATGCTTCTCACTACTAGTAGTCACTGTGGGTGTCGTTGATGGATGATCAGGACAATGCTGGCGGAAGATAATCGTCCGCGCCTAATTAATGACATGGACGTGGTTGAGTTTGTCCATTTTTTTTTTTGTCTACTTCGTGCTTCTACTGCCCTTCTTCGATGTTCCTTTTCAAATCGTGCTGCAGTAGCTTGTGCGGTTTTGTGTCAGAGAGCGCGGTAATCCCTGGTGTTCAGGGATATGTATTTGCTCCTCGTGCTCTTTTCAAGCTTCTCGTTGTAGCGCTTCGAGGGAGGGGGAGGGTGGGGGTGGGTGGGAGCAGTACGAGGTCTTTTGCCGGTGCTGAACTCACCATGTAAAGTTTGTCGAGGCAATCTATCGTTGCTCACGCGTTGAGCATGTTCAATCCATCTGAGTTGGTGATTAATCTTGAGGACTTCAACGTTGTACATTTGAGCCCTTCCTAAAATTGTAACGTTGCACACATAATCATTCGATCTTATGTTCATAATGGAACGAAGTTTCTGTTGGTGTAATCGCTTGATTTTCTTCGTGTCATGACGGTAAAAGATCAATGTCTCACATCTGTACAGTAACGTGGAGTCAACAACAGGTAGGTACACCTGCAGTCGAGAGAGACGTCCATATGCTACGTGTGCCGCGCGAATTCTGTTTTCTACATCCTTCTCCGAGGTATACCGTGGTGAGAGAATGGTCCCAAGGTAGGAGAACTTGTTTACGTGCTCGAAGCATGTACCGGAGACAGCAGCATAAAAATCTAGGAGGCTACCTCCAGGAGAAGGTTGCGCTAACACTTTGGTTTACCAAGAGTTGACGGTCAGGCCAAATCGATCGTATGTAGGTCTACTCGTGAAGCGGTTAACGGAATATGTTCTCTGTTATCTGTGAACTGTATTTCCGTTATCTGTGTGAGATTAGTTAATCTTGGTAAGCGGACTCTGTTCGCATTATAGAGTTCTTCGTCAAAGACAAGGTTGTAGTCTATCCCTACTGATATTCAACTTGTATGAAGAGGAAGCAATAAAGGAAGTGAGAAAAATTGAATGTGGAATAAGTGTTCAAGGAGAAAAAATGATTCGTTGATGACATTGTCTTGCTAGCAAAACTGGCTGAGGATATTAAGAAGTTACTGAATGTCATGAACAAAATATTGAAGGAAGATTTTGAACTAACTATAAACGAAGCAAGACAAAAGTGATTAAATCTAACAGAAATAATACCAATAGTTGTAGATTAAATATCTAAATTGGATCGGATGTAATAGAGGAAGTAAGTGAATTCTGCTACTTGGGAAATAAAATTACAACTGATGATGTTAAAACTAGGATATCACTAGCAAAAGGAACCTTCGTAAAAAAGAGAAATATTTTAGTTTCAAATATTGATCTAAGACTTAGGAAGAGGTTTTTAATACTCAATACGTGAATCCCAGCTTTTTATGGTAGCAAAGCGTAGACTTTACGAATGCAAGGAAGAATGAAAATTGAAGCATTTGAAGTGTGGTGTTATAGAAGGATGCTGAAAATTAATTGAACCGATAAAATACGAAATCGAGTTTTGGAAATGATGGATGAAGTGAGAAGCTGGAGGAAGAGTATTACAGAAAGAAGAGACAAGATGGTTGGTTATATTCTGAAACATGCAGGATTGTTTAATTTGTTAGTGAAAGGAACAATCAAAGGTAAGAACTGTAGAGGAAGACAGAGATTAGAATATATGAAGCAGATAATTGAGGACTTGGGTTGTAAGGGGTATGTTGAGATGAAGAGGTTGGCGCAAGATAGGAAAGAATGGAAGATCGCATCTAACCAGTGAAGAGACTGACGACAGCAATGATAATAATAATACAGACGGTATCGGGATAATGGCTCTGTACGTTATCAGGAATGACGTTTCGTGATGTAAGTGTCAGTATTTTCTTATATCACCTGGTAAGAAGTAAATTTAAGTGGGGAACTATGCCGGTAAGAGGCCTGAGGGTGTAATCTGCCATTCCCTAACTTTCTGCAGACTTTCATCGTTCTCTTCTTGCTTCAGATTCTTTTTTTTTTTTTTTTTTTTTTTTTTTGCATAAATTTTTGACACTTAATAATGTCAATGTGTGATATTGTTAGGAGGAGAATAGATAGCAGAGGGTTGCTTACAAATGGAAAGTTGCATTTTTGTCAGATCATTTAATGACTGGCTTGAAACCTGTAGCACACATACAGGCCATTATAGGAAAGAATTCCGCAACCTGTTAGTTATTTACTAAGGTGGATGATTAATCAATACAGCTAAAAGAGGCTACTAGAGCTACAGTATGTCGGTACGAGTCAGGTCCGAGACTTGTGTTCACTCTGCTGGTCTGCAGTGGAATGAACAAGAATCAACCGGCATTAGTTCACTGGTAAAGTGGCTGAGATTGCTTTATCAGCGTTCCACGTGCCACTGTTTAGTGATCAATCCGATCGGTGAATTCGTTACTGGTATACGCCAACAACTGCGTGCTCGGCTCAGCTGTGCACCAAATTTTCAGAACACTCACAAAGTTGGTAATATTAACTTAATAAAATAATGAGCAGTTACACAGCGTAATTGCATTGTATGTAGAAAATATTGATTCCAAGCTCGCATTTATAAATTTGTTACTGGTCATAGTATTATGCGCAACAACAAATTTTACAAACAGTCTGAATAAAATGTTCACTGAAAACACTGCAATATCGTAAAGATTCCTTTAAGCATACGTCGGTCCTTGCAACCATTGAAGTCCCTCAACGAAACGAAATACCTAACAAGGTAAGTAGTCAGGTGTGGTTACGGTTGCTCCAGAGATTTAATTGTTTCATACCAAGCAACGGTGAGTTCTTTTGAGTTGTTGTGATTCTGGTTGTGGCATTTACTATCATCATCCACATATTTAACGACCTACACTCGTTATGTTTCCGGGATAAATACGCTCTCCATTTTTTCATCGGTTTTCTTCAACGTCTTCTTGTGTTTGATTGTACCCTCTATTGGTTAATGGGAGATGGAATCGGTTTTGATGTATGGTGGATCCACTTGTCTATGCTAGCCTCGTTATTTGGCATACGTAGTTGTCGAGGGATACTGCAGTTTCCTTCAAGATCTAAAAAGCTAGCTGAAGACCGTAAGAATTAAATTTACAATTTTTCTGTCCTCTATTTTCAGCAGACAAGTGGACTCTAATTTTGATGTGTAGTGGAGATAGTCCACGATTTTGTGAAATAGTGTATGATCTGACACTTCTTAATAGGGTATTCTAGAAATTCTAACAGGTTATTGTAATTTTCTCCTCTGCATACACTGATGTGTGAGGGATGAAGTATACAACTAAGGTAATTAAAATAACTAACCTAATCGATAATGATGACATCAATAACACTATTTCTCAAAAGCGATTTATAGCCTTAAATGTTAGAACTCCCATATACCTTTTTAACTGTTTCATTTCCCTACATTTACTTTAATTTTCCGTTTTTTCACACAATCTTTCATACTTTTTTTTGTATGTATACATATATTTCACTGTCTAGAGTAATTATCCAAATCTTTTTGGGATACACTATACAAAATACAATTTTCATTCTCTATAAAAACCGTAAAAGTTAATATTTTCTGTGTGATTAGCCGTTAGCTGAGATACAGTGAATGCATCATTGATGCTATTGGGAGGATTAGTTTTCGATATTTAATGGCATTATAGTTTTGACGAGGATGAAATATTAGTCTCAACTTCAACTTAAATGTGTCTGTTATCAACCTCATTGACTCATATAGATTGCAAGTGTGTGAAGGAAGTTCCTCTAAAGGCACAAATACGTTTGGCTGATTGCGGACGGTCTGTAGAGGTAAGATTGGAAGAACATGTATGAGACAGTATAAAAACAAAGAGCGGAATAAGCTGCGAATGCAAGGCACTCTTCGTTGTTCGATAAGACCTGAGTGCTTAATCGAAGACAATTAGCAATGTCTACAAATAAAAGAGGGTCTTGATTAGGGTTGCCCTCCCCCCCTTTCTTGGAACATTAACAATACATTTGTATATTGGGATTACAAAAATAGAGTACATTCTGTAAGAAACTGAGTACGTTCATTTTTTTATTTTTGAACAATATTTTTCATTGCTTTTTGAAACATTCAACAAATCCTTAATCTTCTGAAACACTTCCACAGCATCTTTACAGTATATATTTAAATTAAAATATACGATGAGTTCGTATTTTATTGAGTGAGGATTTGTTTCGTTCATCTCTCCACTTTACATTCATGACATAAAAATATCTCTCTAAGAAAGGAGTAGTTATTTTGGAAAGACTTTTTGTATTCAAGATGCATAAATTTTTGTTGAAATATTTTCTTTAAAAAGGTGTTACTTAGAGAAGGATTTAGGGAGTGTATTCTCTTGTATTTCTGTTACTATCCTTTCACCTCCTATGCTGACACGTTGCCAAATTACCATTCATACAACAGCATTGCCACACGTCAGAGTAAGATGTTTACTAAATTATTTAGGTAATTACATACACGATTATACACACATTCTCCACAGGCGCCCACAGTTAGTTCATAGTCCAAACCATGCACAACACGAAACGTATAAAAATCATCACGCACTCAAGCATTGGGAAATGTCAAGTTTGAAACTTATATGTTCAATTCCAGCTGAAAAAAACAAAGAAATTTATTACACAGATTTTTCATTTTACATAAAATTCATTATTTGGTTCATTACTGCTTTTTTCTCTGACATTTTTGTACTTACGCAATCGAAGTATCCAATTTTTTTATTTTTTTTTGGTTTATCAGTGTTATAACAAGTATTATCATCATCGCCATCCCTTTAGTTTAGTTATGTAAACAACAGAGTACAGAAGTAAAATCAGTGGGCCAGAGGCACACTTCACAAAACAAGAATCCATTTAAACAAAAAGCGAGTGGTCAGCAGCCGACTGCAAATGAATATGACAGACTAATTCCAAGACATGAGAAGGTATGGTTACGCGTCGAGTGTACACAAACTGTTTGGTCGGATGCGGCCAGTCCTACGGATACTGCTTCTATACGTAAAAAGTCAACCAGTGAGGTGAGAATGTGTAGTGGCTAAAAAAGAGTATTTTAGCGTAGGTCGATGTGAAATAGAGTACAATATAATACACTACGGGTGGTAACCCTAGTCTAGAAATTGCCTGTTGGCCACAAAATATTGATGGGATGTACGTGTAGCTGGAAATTTCTATTACGTAAGGCCGCTGACACGGGCCGTTAAATTATACGAGATAACGGCGCTTCTGGGAGGAAAGCCGCAAATGAGGGCCCAAATGAGCTGTTATTTTTTGTGTTGTTTGTGGGTCTTCAGGTCCCAAACCAGTCGATGTAAAGCTACCTGTAAATCCATAGTAACTTCCCAGAAGCCTCAGTGAACAAATTTCTTCTTTAACCAGCACTTAGTTAGCACATCCGGCAGTCTGCTAATTCACATGGTACATTTACTGGCAACTAAGTAAACTGTTACTTACGAAAATAAAGAATCGCTTAACAATGTGTCTGGAGCAATTCTGGGGAGACGGAAGGAAGCTAGCAACACAAAGATATCTACGCTCAAAGAGAATGTCAGATGAACAGCTCCCGGCATCTGTGTATTTTGGGATGTAGGCAAAGTAAATTTCTGGAGCTAGTTTGGGATCCGTCTTCATTAAAAAATAGGTGCAGGATATAACTTATTCAGAACGATTTTTTTTTATTAATAGTAACACTGACAATCCTGCAAAAAAGAAGAAAAAAAAAAGAAAAAAAAACAGAGTTTATTCAGGTGGATTCTCCTTAATGCTGCTTTAGGCCGGGCACACACGTAACGGTTTACCTGACAGGTATACCTGTACAGGTCACCTGTACAGGTAAACCTGATCGTGTGTGCCAGTAGCTACAGGCCAAACTGCACAGGCGTAGCGACCTGTACAGGCGACCTGTACGGAATGAAAATTTGGTATTTCTACCTGCGCAGTAGTCTAGACCTGACCGTGTGTGTGAGACCGTCCAGTCAACTGCGCAGTTGTTTTGTTATTAGTTTGGACTTGCACCTCGAGTAGAGAGCTTTTTGCGACACTTTCTTTTGAAGTTTCTTTAGTTTCTTGTGACTATATTAAGTTCTAGTTATGTCGAGTCGAAAACGTAATCAAGTGATTGAAGAGTTCATTGAAATTTATAGACAGGAGCCGTGCCTTTGGCGAGTGAAAAGTAAAGAGTATCATGACCGTGAAAAGAGAGATGCATCTTATGCAAAACTTTTGCTGAAGTTGAAGGAGTTGGAACCTGATGCAACAAGAAAATCAGTGGTTGCAAAGATTAATAGTTTACGAAGCAATGTTCGTAAAGAAAAGAAAAAACGTGACATGTCAATTAAATCTGGCGCATCAGCCGACAATGTCTATGTATCCAAGTTGTGGTACTTAGATTTGTTTGATTTTCTTGGAGATCAAGATATTCCCAGTACATCTGTGTCCAATTTAGAAGAGGAATATGGGAGCGAGATCGAGGAAGTAAGTACTATAAACAGATTAGTTATAATAGTTATATAATTGATTTTAAGTACGATTACACTTGTATTTTTCTATAACAATAATAGTTATTTACAAATTAAATGTTAATAGTTTGAAATAAAACTTTTCTCTGACCTGTGTGAAATGTCTAAATGATTTTTTTAGTTTATGAACAAATTTGAACGGATTCCACGTATCCTATAAATAAGAGCAAAAGTCTATATTCAATTTTTGTTTCGAAGAATACGTTTGTCTTGCCATGGCACTTTACCTTCATTCATGAAGTAGGAAGCAAACTCATTTCTGAGCCGTTTGGCGGCCAAACTTACATTACCTAAGTGCACACGTTGCAATGCTATCATATTCGATTCATTGGTATTCAAGCCTGCATTAATGATAGCGCCATCATCATTCTCCTGATACGTACTGTTTGGAGGAGCGTAAATGGCTGGGCGTTTTTCCATCAAAAAATTATGCAATGCACATGTTGCTTTCACCACTTTTACTATGTTCTCTGGCTCTAAATTTATTTGAGTATGGAATACACGAAATCTGGAGGCCAGTATACCGAACCCATTCTCAACAACGTGCCTTGCCCTTGAAACTCGGTAGTTGTATATTTCTTTACAAGCTGAATCTAGTTGTGCTTGTCTGAAAGGCTTCATTATGTTAATTGTAAGGGGAAAGGCGTCATCAGCCACAAATACGTAAGGAACATCTTTGAAATTTTCTGTTACGCTGCATGGTTTTGGGAGTTTAAGGTCATCAATCTGTAACTTTTCATAAAATTTAGTATTTTGAAGAACGCCTCCGTCAGAAACACGTCCGTTGGTCCCAAAATCCACTAAAAGGAACCGGTAGTTAGCATCCACTATTGCAAAAAGTACCATACTGTGCCTTCCTTTGTAGTTGAAATAATATGATCCGGAATCCGCTGGAGGAACTATATCTATGTGTTTGCCGTCCATGGAACCAAGGCAGTGTGGGAAATTCCATCTCTCTTCAAACTCTTTAGCAATCTCTTTCCATTTCTCAGTGGAATTAGGAAACTGGAACAATATCAAATAAATAAAAACTGTTCACAACATAAATAAAAGTCTATCATAATGATAATGATGACTGTCTAAATGTTGATAATTTTTAAATTCAGTGTTTTAAAATCAAGGAAACATTATAATTAATTATATTAACGGCTTGGGACTATGCTTCGTTTCCCTCGGCTGATTGAATTAGCAAATTAATTTCATTTGGTGTTTAGTTAAATTATAATTGTTATCATATCTATATTATAATATTACAATATAACAATAGTCTACATTATAATATGATAATTGATATTTTATACAAATTCTAACGTATCCGTTGTAGATTCCCTTTTATAACCCAACATGAATCCAGGTATCAGCTTAGCCCGTTAATAACATGATATTCGTAACTTTTTCAACAGTAGGCCTACACGTTTTATATTTATTTAGTTCTCCTTTAAACTATATTAATTAATAAAATCAATGTAAAATACTTTTTTAGTGTGTAATAATACATAATTATTTCAGGAAGAAATAAATGATTCTGCTGGAACACCTAGCGACGAAACACCGATCAATGGCGACGAGATACCTCCACCTGCGGTTGCAAGATCAAACTCAAGTACAGGAGCAGTAGGCTTACCTCCGACCTCCCGACCTAATTTGGCCAAAAAAGGAAAAGTGAAGAGTTAACTAATGATGTACTGGTCTCAGTAAGAGACCACTTCAAAAAACCGGTGGCCCAAGATGACAGGTATGACTTGATGGGAAAATTTTTTGCTATGAGAATCAGGGCTTTGGAAAAACGAGAGGCTTTGATAGTTGAAAAAAGAATCAATGATCTCCTTTTTGAGGCTGAAATGGGTATGCTTAATCCATACAGCTCCGAACTTTTGAACAGCAGCTCTAATTCAAGTAGGAGCACACCTACTCCTTCATCTGCTACCTCGTACGGCCAATTTTCTCAACAAACTTCGCCAGGTGGATTTGCAAATGAAGGTCTTCCTCCTTCACATTCAATGGCAGCTTACTTTTCTAGTTATAGTAATCATTGATTTGTTTTATTTTTGAGTTTTCTTTATGCTATACTAATGTTATCAAACAATATTATCAATTAATTTTATAATTCCATACGCTCATTGCAATTATTGTCTCAGTACTCTGTTAAAACTTTCCCTTTCATAGACAGCAATAAATTTTTTCAATAAAAACTAATAGTAAATAAAAGTTGTATATTTGTTTAACGTACCTGAAGATACTCATTTTTCAGCACTTTATAGATGGCTTCACATGTCTCTGGAATGATTTGGCCTAGAGCTTGTGGTGATATCAACGTAGAGTACTTAAGACATTCGTACGATCGGCCCGTCGCAAGAAACCTCAAAGTAGCACTTAGTCTTTCATGGGGAGAAATAGAGGTTCTCATAACCGTGTTTTTCTTTCTAATGAGAGGAGTTACAAGTGATAACAGTTTTTCATATGTTTCTTCATTCATACGCAAATAATTACGGTAATCTGAAGGATCTGCACTCAACTCTTTCAGTAACCTTGTATGAGTATATTCATCTCTCTTTGTAAGCCACTTCTTACACCAGGTTTTACGTTTACGCTTCTTCTTACTGTCCAAAACCACTAATAACCCGACCAAGGCGATCGCGTCATCTACATCTTGTTTGCTCGCCATGTTCTCTCAACTGAACTAAAATATACGGTTTACCCTAACGTGTGTGGGCTCGAGCTTGCACAGGTATACCTGTCAGGTTTACCTGCGCAGGTTTGCCTGTCAGGTTTACCGTAACGTGTGTGCCCGGCCTTATGCTGCTGCATGCAGCCCTTGAGCCACTACCCTATGAGGAGATATGCCCTGAGCCCTGCACGGCCCCTCGGAGGGCGTCGTATATCCGACTTACCTGGTAACATAAAGACCGAGCCACACCTCCAGAGGCCGGTCCTCCAAGGTGATACTCTGAAGTAATACCGTACTCCTCTGTCTACATAGATTTGATTCAAGGTAGTGCTTCGTTTACATATCGACGTGGTAACTGATTTTCACATTTTCATTCTGTATGCAGTGGTCCCGTACAGGTTGGTGATAACGCAACTTTTCTGCTAGGCACACTAAACAGATCCTCTACTTACTACTTGTCGGGTGAACACTATCTTAATTACTGTTGTCGAGACCGTTCTAATTACCAGCAGTGGAGAGGCTGCCATTAACTCAGCCTATGGATTTTCAGTTAAGAAGTAGAAGCTTTCATGACGTACTTAGCAAAGTAAACATTTAAGATCAACAGGCTGTAAAAATGCTGACCGAGGAAAGATTCAAAAAGCGAACTTCTAATTATCAAAGCGCGTCGCGCGCTTCAGAACAAGTTGTTGCTCGTTTCCTTTGTTCAAGCTGCTGATGGCGAAGGTTGTTTGTTGTCCATTGACATTTCCTTCAGACATTACAATGCTTTTTCTTTGATTTCGGTGTGTCTTTTCGATTGCTCTTTTTTGTTGAAATGTGTGGGTGATTTGGTCATTTCAACACTGTTGGATTGGCTGGAGAGACGATTTAAGAGTTGGGTTATCAACTCGAGAATTGTAGTCACCTTGGAACCCCAGTCGTATGCGCTGTCGTGCCCAGGGCACGACGTGGCCAGGCGGTCGGCTGTGAGTTGTTCCGAGCGGGATTCTGGTTGGTTGGCTCGTATCTTGACGAGTCTGGACGATGTTGGCGGTCGACGGTGTCTTGCCAGTTACTGTGGCGGGCGTGGTGGTTTGTCGGCTTGTTGGATGACTTGATTTGCTTGCGCGGACTTCCGGGTCTTCCTTCTTGGCAGTAGATCCGGTGTAGTGTGGCGTCGTTTGCCTGTTGGAGGTTCAAAGGCGCTTCTGCTCAGGGCACCGCCGAAAACAGGCGGCATGAGGCCCACCGCTATTGCAGCAGGTAGCTTCCTGCTTAAGTTTTGTGCACTCTTGTTTCTGATGATCACCCCCGCAGTGGACGCACCTCAACTTGGTGGTGCATTGACGTGCGTAGTGGTGAAATTTTTGTCACCTGTAGCATTGGACAGGTCCTGGCGAAGGTTTCTTGGCTTCGGTGTTTGTAGCCTTGTTTATTGATTTGTTGGCTGAGGGTATAAGCTCCTTGAAAGCTATCTTCAGTTCTTAAAGCTTGCTTCTTATTGTTTTAGGTCCGACAAGCAGGATGCGATTATCTTGAGTCCATCCGCTGACGGCCAGGCGAGCAGGAGCAGTATAGTGTCCTGTGGCAGCAGGCCTGTGGGTGCTTTAATAATTAGCTCTGAAACAGCTGTATTATGAACCGATTATATTGAGTACCTATATGCGAGGTACCAAATACACCTCTTGAAACTGACTGCTCAGCGTTCTGTCTCTAGTCCGACACTTCTTTATACTAACATGGAAGTGCTTATATTTGGAAATTAAAGAAAAGTTATTTAGTTTCTATACGCACAAAAATTCTCTATTCTTCTCGTTTTGTAATACTCAACGCTGGATGTATTATCAATAATTTTGTGTTTGTTCTGCACTATAGTAACTGTGTGGTTGCTTCGGCATTTCACATGATCAGCCACATGCTTACTTGTATGTTCACGTTTAGCATTATTATTCATTAGACAGTGTTGTCCCGTGCGTTGAGGAGGGATCGGGAGGTACAACTGGACCGGGCACGGACTTAGCCTCCCCACCCCTTCCCCCGCCCGCGGCCAGCCGTCCTAGCTGCGGTTTTTATGCATTTTCCCGCAATCGTCTAGGTGAATGCTAGGATGCTCCCCAATATCCGCTTTATAAATCATTCATCTCACAAACAATACATACACTTTTCATACAGAGCACACGTTTCGCAGACATTTGGAATCACAAGACTTTTCTCATATAGATTAGGTACGCCGGGCCTAACAGACCCGGTTAGATCTCCAGCAGTTCCTTCCACCTCTCTCATGATTCACACTATTCCACTGTGCTAACATGACCAGTGTCTATGTGATACTTGGAGGCCGAACGAAAAAAAAGAAATAAAAAAACACAAAAAATTAACAAAATCAAACAAACAAAAAACAAAAAGAGAGAGAGAGCAGCTAATATTTCGCATAACAATAACAGGAAAATCTTTAAATTCCATTTTGACTATCTTCAAGATTTGATTCATTCTACAAGTTTTCCTATTTTTGGGAAACTGATCATCTAAAAATTATGTAGTAGAACCTGGATCACGTGTAAAGCATATTTCGTTGTTATCTCGGTGTCAAAAAGACAGAAAGAAAGAAAAATATGATCAGTGGTTTTACGTGATAAATTACAGAACTGGTCTCGTTTTGATCTCTCAAGAGTAAGTATGAAACATTGGATTATATCTTAAAAAATACTGTAATTTTTAATTATTTTTTTTACTGAATATGGGAGACACATAACTAAATAAAGAGACCTAAGCTGAAGACGAAGCAAACTTACGCACAAGTATCAGTGAAAAAGAGAAATATTAGGATTATTAAAGATATAATACCATGGCTGTATTCTAAAACATTCGTAGAAAGTGGAATTGACACCTATATTTTACTGCAGAACAAATTAAACAATGTACGACAAATTATTAATTCCATTTTTTAACTCTCTTTGTCTGGTACTGAACTCTGCGATGATACATGTATGTGTGTCTACACCCTCATCATGCGTATCTTGCATCTGCCAACTACAGGACCGGGCAGACAAGTGAGAGTGCCATTGGCAGGGCTGCCAACCTGTCAATAGGCAGAGTGCTGGTCCGCTCTCAACCAGACGTTCCGCCTCCGAGGGAACTCTCCGAAATACAACACGTGAAGCAGGCAGAATTCTGTCCCTCTCAACGATCAATGCGTAACATTTCATGCATTATGTCTATAATGATCTACATTCAGATAATATTTCTAAAAAACTAAATGGCAATTAGCATTTGTTCCCCAAGAAATGGCTTGATATTTACGAAGCACC
Source organism: Vandiemenella viatica (assembly GCA_031002005.1). Lineage (NCBI taxonomy): Eukaryota > Metazoa > Arthropoda > Insecta > Orthoptera > Morabidae > Vandiemenella > Vandiemenella viatica. The sequence goes on along the minus strand of JARYHS010013630.1, from coordinate 70,408,374 downwards.
GGGCATAAAATAGTAACGACTTGTTTACAAGCTCTGTTGGATAATTTTTTTCTTTCTTTCAGCTAAGTTTACAAGCTTTCATATATTGTACGTATAATAGACCAGAATCCCTACAGCACATTGTGACTTTAGGAAAAAAATATTTTCCCAAGTCCTGCAAACGGAATCTATGTATTTCGAAGCTTCATAAGAAAACCGTATGTTTGGGACGCGAAGTTTTTACTTTGATCCTCAATAAAATTCCATTTTACTGTCTCCGCTTACCAACTTCGCAGACAGTAAAAATTAAACGACTGTACTCAGTAACTAGTTGTTTTGTAAAGCCATTGTTTGTTAATGATATAAAGAGCATCAAGTACTTTCTTTGGTTACTGTTGCGGAAAGTAGTTTTCAATGAAAATAAAACAAAATTGCGGTGTACAATGAATGTGATAGGCAACATAATTCTGATGCGTGTAGATATAGTATGTGGGAAATTTTATATATTTACCTCATAATTTAAAGAGAAGATAATCTTTCAAATATCTCCGGTGAAGTACATTGATCTTATTTCGGTATGGAAAAATGTAAATGACATGTTGCAGTTAAAATTCAATGTTCTTAAAGGACATTATTATAAGGTTACCGCTCTCAATATAAAATACAAAAAGCAATACCAAACGTCAAACTATCAGTTTATTCATCTGGATTGATTTCGAGACCGCGGAATACCAAAATCAGCGCGTATTTGAACCACCGTCCTCTGGAATGCCAGACCCGAATGTTACCGCTCACCTACCAGGCTCAGTTCGTTTAGTTTAATGTTGAAGTTATACCAAACACTATTTTCTGTTTGGCCGAACAATTAATATCAATGAAAGAAGCGTGCAGTTAAACAAATTATTACTGAACATTGTGTTGATCAAAAATTTAGTTAATGAACGCTATAGCTAACACGTCATTCATTTTATTGGAAATGGCTCCTTAGAGGATTTTATACATATAAAATCCCCGTATAGCAATAACAATGTCTTCTGTCGTTAAGACGAATGTCTCTTAGCCTTAAGTTAATGAGGATAAACTCTTAACGATTCAATTTTTATTCTGTAAAGACCGTCTCCTACACACAAAGTAAACAGTCGAATGAAATAGTTGTCGCGTGTGTAAAGAAGAATTACTTGCAATCGAAATCGGGCCTCCAGCATCACTGAAAAACATTATTTAATTCGCATTACATACTCAAACACAAATGACGTATGAATGAAAAATTCGTTACAGTTTTTTAAGCTTTTTAATGCCGATATACAGAATATTTGAAGTGCTCAATACATTTTTGCCGGATTTAATATACCTATGGCACAAGGCGGGTGATTGAAGTCCACAAATAAAATGATACGGAATCGTTAATTATTCCACATAATTGATGCTCATCTGTCATAAATTTGTAGGAAATAATTAATTTTAAATTTATTTTTAAAACAATTTTTGTAATAAATTACTGAGTTATTTTACGTTATACCTCTATGTTACCGGACTCCTTTTTATATCTGTAAGACTGCAGCTCTACTGGCTGTTATTCTAAATATCCAGTGGCCTGTTCTGTTATAATAATTTACGCATGCGTTTTCCAAAATTTGAATTTAGCAAATCAAGACACGCCGCAATGTGCAGATATTAGTTTTTCCTTCTTCCTGACTATTGCGGTAGAACTAACAACAAAGCTTGTAGTAATACGAAAAACGAGCCTACATTAGCACAATAACGTCAGCAATTACCGACAATGATAGGGTTGCAGCCGTACGTGGACATTTGTAACAAAAGGTTGACAATGTGAAGCTAAGTAATGCGAATGAGAATGGGTCCTAGAAGGGTTTGTTTAGTATCCCTGTGTTCCACGACAGTCCCTCAAAGGTTTCTTCACTGAAATGCCCAGACTTACAAAAGTGACAAATAAATTAGTGATAACTCAACGGTCACAGACTTGTTGAGCCGATAACTAATCCCCATATGAGAGCGAAGGCCGTACGAGGGAGATAAAACTTTTCCGCAAGATTCGAATTCGTGTTTTTATATATATATATAAACTTCTTAATCTCTTAACGGCTAGGTGTTTAGAGACGGGAAAGGCTGTGGGGCAAGGAATGTGAAGTAATTCGGCCAGGACCTTTGGAAGGAAGCATCCCGGCATTTGCCTGGAGTGATTTGGGAAACCATGGAAAACCCAAATCTGGATGCCCGGACGGGGATTCGAACCGGCGTCCTCCCGAATGCGAGGCGAGAACACTAACCGTTACATCACCACGCTCGGTGAATTCGTGTTATGATAAAACTTTTGCAGTGGGGGTGCCTTAATACGCCATCTTCGTACCAGATTTGATCAAGAAAAAAGTAGTGCCACAAAGCGAGAAACTTGGACAGCGCAGCATCGAACTCATTCTGTTTGCTGATTTGATGTTGCTGGTGATTCGCGTCGTTATTGATTGTCGTGAGTAGTTTCTAGCGGAGTGGTGTCAATTCTTTAGATGCGGAATTAGAGGACGGCATTGCTGCAGTGCGCGTTCAGGTATGAACTTCTCCGTTGCGGTTGATAGCATCAGCGTGCTATCTGGTCCGCTACATCGACTGCCTGTCGGGGAGTACTTCCCCGACTCGATGGATTGGTCGAACGTGTCCACAGTCGTAACATGGTGCCAATTTCCCGGCCTAGGGAGCGTCCATAAACTACGTGGATCCATTTTGGACCCCCACCCCCCTTGAACCCCTCCTCCTCCCACGTAGCCTGATGTGGCTTTTGCCTTGGCACCCGTCCCCCCATCCTCTCCCCCGTGAGGCTCGTAAATGTTCTCCCTAATAACTCCAGAAGACATTTTGTACTGTTTTTCTCTTAACAGAATATCATTACATTCAAGCCGTATAAAATGAATACAACCAATACTTGCGTTATGTACGTTTCTATAATTATAAATATTATGAATGAAATGTTGAATTAGCGACTCCTGCAAATGATCAGTTATTGGGAAACACCTCTTTCTCAGGTACGGTCAGGGATCCCTTTTTCTTGTGGTCTTCCTAAAAACATTCTCCTTATTTCATTCATAATACCGAGTGTGGTGGTGTAACGGTTAGCGTTCTGGCGTTGCATTCGGGAGGACGGTGGTTCGAATCCCCGTCCGGGCATCCAGATTTGGGTTTTCCATGGTTTCCGAAACCACTCCACGCAAATGCCGCCGGGATTCTTTCTTCAAAAGGCCATGGCCGAATTCCTTCCCATTACTTGCCCCCATCCTTCCCCATCTCTAAAGACCTCCCTGTTAAGAGACGTTAAGCAGTTTTTCTTCTAAAAAAATCATCATTATTGGTTAATTGATAAAAAAAAGAACAAATTATACCTAAAGAGTAAAAACTAAGAAGGGGTGTATTTTCGTATTCTTTTGCTGCAGTTCTCTCACCTTTCTTTCTACGTTACCAAGGAATGGTTCTTTGATGTGCTTAAAAATTTCTACTACTCATTGGATACTGAAAACTCATTGGTAAAACATAAGTTTCGTTAAGTTTACTGTACAGCGCCACTTCACTTTACACTTTGAACCTGAAATAACACTTCAGCGAGCACTATAATTAAGGTTGCATTTAAATTTACAGAGCGAAATGAGAACTCAACTTGTGGCATCCTGATCAAAACAGCTTTATTTCAAACCAGTACGAACTGTCACTGCCTTGGAAAGCGCGTGGCAGCTGCAAGTGAATTTGCGCGTAGGTGCGCTGCGTCTGATGTTTTTCGAATCGTAAAGCGCCGTCACGTGTTGGTTAATTCAAATGCACCGGCCGCGTGCAACCCAAAGCTTTGACTTCAAGTCGCACGTATGCACAGCACTGTCAGTATATAGGATTTTTCACTTACATACGGAGAAAATTAAATGACGGAAATACATATCCACATGTGTTCTGTATCTTATTTTAACTGTGACTAATAACATGATTGAAGAGCCACGTGGCTCGGCTCGGAAACTCCCCCCCCCCTTTTTCCATGTAACCGAACATCTCGCCAACCCTTCACCACCCGCCTAGACCAAGCCACGTAGCTTATGAACGCTTCCCTACCATCGACGATTGTCGCTGCCGAAGCACCACAAACAAGATGCCGTGAAGAGTTTTTTTTTTAAAGAATATCTATATTCTTAAGACTGACTGAACCGCATATAAAGGTTTCGCAACATTAGAAACTATGGCAGATGTCCTGTAACGAAACGGCAGAAGCAACCTCTTGCGACTGTACTTTCAGATGGGACAATTTCGGTTCACCAAGGCAGTTGCAGTTTACATGCTAATTTGCAATTTATTTGGCGAATTATCAAATAAAGATTCTTATGCCAATAAACAAACTCAAATTAAGATTTTGCTAACGTTATTTACTATAATATCCACGATTATTAATTATTATTATTATTTTTATTAAGAGGGCTTTTCCTCACTACAAAGATTTTACTCCAGCATAACGACAAAAATTCGGAACACAGAACTCAAAATATTTCTCCAGATATTTCGACCTTGTGTATTCCTCTTCTGCACCAAAACTTCTCATTGCTGTTTGTACACTTTGGAGCCAGGTTGTAATGATAGGCTGATGATAGGGGGGGGGGGGGGGGGAGGGATATTATAAATTTTATTTATTTAAAGAATTATTTTGTTGGAAAGAATCTCAGCACTGCCAGATCGCAAGGAAACTGACATTGATATTTATTTTGTTCATTTGGCTTTTACACCTCTAGGCATATTTAAATTTACTATTAACAAAAAAAAACTGGAATATCAAACTCAAAGCCTAGACGTTACAATTGGCCGATTTATCCAAGCAAACAATTGAATGAATTTACGTTAATGTGATTCGTAAATTATTGAATGAAGTTAAATTATTAAAAGATGACAAATATGCACAATATGAAGCGATAGAAAATATGAGCAATTAAAACATAAGTACACGTACATGAAAAATGAATCTCGGGTGCTGTTAAATTAAAAAAAACAATATGGAACTTGTGATTTGCAAGGGCCTCCACAACATATAACGTTAAACAAAAGATGCAAGCTATCTCAGAATTCGATCTGCTTGATGAGCAGAGGTCTCCGTCTCAAATCGCTTACGGGTCTGTTGCAGTATCAAAGAACCCAATGACTCAAGACCTGGCGAGTGCACATTACCACCTCGTAGACAGCGTCACTGGTGGTTGGAGGGCATCCATTAATTACGTGAGGTGAAATAGGGGGGGGGGGTCCGGTGATATCTCACCAAATCTCATCAAGGGGGGGGGGGGGGTCTACGGAAATCTCACGTGAAAAAAAAGGTCTCCAGAAGGTTCGAGGGCGATTACTAGGGGAGCGTTCTCACAGACCAGATCTCACCAGAGGAGGGGGGGCCATAAATTCGGAAAAACACCTCACGTAATTTATGGATGTCCCCTTGTCGCACAGCCTGTCTCTGTGCGATGTCGATGCAGCGACCAGACGGTTACTGTCCGACACATCCCGGGTCGAGCCGTCTCGGACTGCTGCCCCGGAAAGATGGCTTCCCTCCTCTCGGCGAAGAACCATGCCGGGGCAGAAAGAATAAGTCCTGGTTTAAGTTATGAAAACCCCGAGGATACTTTTCATTGGCCGGATAAGCTTTCTAGGAATCATGTGATGTCGCAACACACTCAGATTCGCGGCAATTTTGCGAGCGTTGTCCCGCGAGTCAGTTTGGTAGCGGGTTATGACCTTCACGGCCTCGCGTCCCAAGAACTGGGCGATGCACTCAGCCTTGGAAGGATCTTAACGGGCAGGGTAGCCTTTCGTGCTTGTGCTTGTGCTATCCGGCGCCGTTCTGGCGGGGGAGGGAACCGGCGGTATGCTTCCAGTATTCGTCAAATGGCATACAAACCCTTGCTTTGTCACTCGCCCATTTTCTTTGAGTCCTTCCACATAAATAACCTTGCATGTTAATTTAACCATATACAATTTGGGCTGCCCGAGATCAGTTTAATTAATCTAATCTAGGCCCGGAATAAAATTAATATTAAAATAATTTGAAATAGATAAATTGTAGTGTGGCATATTAACGTCCTGCTGCAAGGTAAACATGGGTCGTCCTCTCTTCCTCCTTCCTTTATCTTCCCATTCCTCTAGAAGTTTTGGAATCCTAGTGTTTTCCATTCTTCTATATGAATTCCTTTGTACCGAGAACAGATAGGGTTCTCATATCACATTACATCTCAAATGGAAATTTCTCTACAAGATACCCACCAAAGTTGGAGCTACAATACAAATAAAGACTCATCCCTTTGTATTAATTTGGTTGTTTTCGGAAATATGGTAATTTAGAATAGACAGAAAACGATGATAATAATAAAAAAATACCAAAGATTAACACTACAACAAGCGTAATGAAATTATCTAATTTGATTTGTGGTAAAAGCTGCTACGATTCCACATAACAAACTTGTTATTTAGAAGAAAAAGCAAATGAATAACTACGCACACCAAGGTTCACTCTGGCGAAGTAGCAGAAAAGTGCTAGTTTTTATAATAGTCATACCTTTTGACATTACAAGATGTTTATACCATGAATCGTGCCACTGCTACTAGCTACCGTCAACATCGCCGCTGTTTGTATAAACGATTGTCTTCGACCTGTTCTGCTCGGTGTGTCCGTTGAGCGGGCCTGTTATCATTTCAAACAGTACAATTACGGCAAAGCAGCGGCCGGTTTTCGCTGCGTTTGGCGCACAAAAGTAATGGAGTCGGCGGGGCGCGTGTTTGTTGAACAGTCTGTTGGTTGTCGGCCTTGTTTACACGCCGGCCATGTTTAAATGAAGTCGACCCGGGGCGGCTGGCTGTATTGCGCGTTCAGACCTGAGTAAACACGACCCCAGCGCGCACCCGCTACTATTTTAAGTTCGCATACATGATGAATTGCTGAATTATGCACAGAAAAATATACCAGGCCGCTGGCATCCGTATGAAAACACCAAACAAATAATAGATGTCGAGAAGAATGTCTGTGCCCTTTGAGGAGCACAATAGCAGCACTTTCTTCCTAAGAATTCCTTCCTGTCACAATAAGGAAATGGAAAAGTCATTTTTTTTCCGTATTTTAGACATATTTTCGATGGATGTCAAAGTCATTAACTATCATAAGCGCTGCATATATTTTTAGAGTGTGGTAAAGTAAATTTGTGTTGTCGTAATGACCTGGTGACAGCGTTTTTTTATCTGCTGCGCTATCCGCTCCTGTCGTAGCCGCCTAGCTTAACACGGCAGCCCTACCCGGTATAGGGGACCTACAGTTTAACGGAAAAGCCGAACCATGGAAAAGTGGCAAAGCCATTGCAATGCTAAAATAATTTGTCGATGAGCACTTAGGTTGCAGGAATATTATAAAGCATTATAACATTAATCAAATTAGTTATTATAATTTTTGGGAATAGTAAAGGTTGTATCGAAAGTTGAAAGTTTTAGTGTCACATTCGTGATAAAATAATAATAATAATAAAAATAAACAAATAAATAAATAAAACCACTCAGATACCAGTTTGACACACTGGTTTAGAGCATATGAATTAAATATTACACATTGGAAAAAAATAAAAAAGAAATAACTTCGTCCAGTGTTTATGATTTTGTGTTTTCCTTTAATAGTGCTGTCAACTGACATCATCATATATATTATTTCTATAAGGTATTTTTTGTCACAAGCCTATATCTTCCTTAATACTTAACCGAAATCAATGAATGAGGTGTCATTTTAAAGCTTATGGTCTCCACTTTGGTTAAATCGTATTTTAAGCAAGAAAGTTTTCGGAATTCGACCCTTAAAGGGCAAAAATGTAATTTTTTCTAAAATGCTGTTTTCTGTGTTACGAGTCAGTTATCTCCCTGGATACCTATCTGAAACCGTTTTATGAAGTATCGTTTTAAAGATTAAGATCTCCGCTTTAGTGACGTCATATATTAAGCCAGAAAGTTTTCGGAATTCGACCCTTAAAGGACAAAAGTATCAATATTTTTGCAATGCGTTTTTGTGTCACGAGCGATTTGTCTCACTTAATATCTAACCGATATAGATAAATGAGGTATCATATTAAATAATAAGGTCTCCGCCATGGTAACATTATATTTTAAGAAAGGAATTTTTCGTAATTCGACCCTTAAAGGGCAAAAATGTCACTTTTTTCTAAAATGCGTTTTTTGTATCTCGAGCCATTTATCTCCCTGGATATCTAACCAAAATCGATAAATGAAGTAGGAATATAAGGAGTAATGTATCAGCTTTGTGAAATCATATTTTAAGAAAAAAATGTTTTTGGAATTCAACCCTTAAAGGAAAAAAGTATAAATTTTTCTATAACCGATTTTTGTGTCACGAGCGATTTATCTCCATTGATATCTAACCGATATAGATAAATGAGGTATCATATTAAAGAATAAGGTCTCCGCCGTGGTAAAATTATATTTTAAGAAAGGAATTTTTCGTAATTCGACCCATAAAAGGCAAAAAAGTCAATTTTTCTAAAATGCGTTTTTTGTGTCTCGAGCCACTTATCGCCCTTGATATCTATCCAAAATCGATAAATCAAGTACGATTGTGAGGAATAATGTCTCAGCTTTGCTGACATCATATTTTAAGAAAGAAGTGTTTGGAATTCAACTATTAAAGGGAAAAAGTATAAATTGTTCTACAACGTATTTTTGTGTCTCGAGCCTTATATTTCCCTTGATATCTAATTGATAAAGATAAATGACATATCGTATTAAAGACTAAGGTTTCCGCCGTGGTAACATTATATTCTAAGAAATGAATTTTTCGTAATTCGACCCATAAAGCGCAAAAATGTCAATATTTCTAAAATATGTTTTTTGTGTTTCGAGCCATTTATCTCCCTGAATTTATAACCAAAATCGATAAATGAAGTAGGAGTATGAAGAGTAATGACTGAACTTGGTGACATTATATTCAACCTCACTATTCATCGCATTTTATTCGCGAAATTTTCGCACGGGTCGTCTAGTAATAGAATAATGCTTGTTTATTTTTGACAGCAAAATGGGTTGCTAGCTTTCAACTAGACTGTGTCAACCTACAAAACAGCTGTGAGAACGAAGGCAACGAAGGAAATACCTCTAGTTCTGTATTACCAAAAGTCGCAGATCCAAAAAAGTTTTTAGTTATGAATATATACTATTTCAGTCTTTTTGTACGATTAGAAACCTCGTTATAGACAAACATTTTATGTTTGAGCTACAGCCAAGCTAATTGTTTCTTAGTCGCTCTGATTGGTTCGTGGCCGTAAACTTTATTCATCCTTTCGTATCTATGCTGAACCAATATTACAATATTATTTTTTCTTCCTTTTATGAAGGATATCGATAATTTCGTATAAAACATTTATGTCCTGAAATCATAATTGTTACAGATAGTTACAATTTTTTTTCTTTTCTTTGTAGCATCTTGTTCCCACTTCTGAACATTATTTGTGCATTGCGAGCTGACATCGGTATTCTTTTGTAACTGTTAAATGCCTGTCTTATTTGTTTTCGCGAATGTACTACATGTTGTCAGTAATGTCATTCCTGATGAGGAACATAAAAAAGGTTTATGATTTATTGGTTTCCCGAAATCACTCCAGGTGAATGCCGAGAAGCTTCCTTCAAGAGGCCATGGCCGAATTCCTTCTCGTTTCTGGTTCCTAGTACTTTTCCCCGTCTAATGTTGTCGACGGCGACGAGGCGTAAAGCCATAAACAAAACAAGAAAGATTTAAGGAATCTATAGGTATATCAGGCACATTCAATACACATCTACTACATAATTTCCTAAGCTCACACACTCACTCTCCTCGATTCCTATTGGCTGGAAAACGGTGGCGTCGCGAATCAGCCTTCGATCACAAATTAATAGCGACCAGACACATCATCAGAAGAAATTTGAGGTTATGTCCACAATTTAATAGCTAAAAACAACTACTATGAAACTAACTGCCATAATACATTCACAAAGTTTGCTTTACGTAGCATTTTATTCCTAAAAAATATGGAAAATCTTTGCGGCTGAATAAAACGTCTAACTACGAGTGATTTTCAGTAACATGTCGCTAATAAAAATAACATAAAAAACTTAAAAAAAAACTGAAATTACTCATGGTATCTGTTGTACCACCAAAGCCAATTGTCATTCCGGCCTAGGCTAAATTTCAATTTAATTAAAACTTTCGATAATGTTACTGCTTGACCAAAGTTTATACAGTATCCTTTATTTACAGACCACTTTCGTTAATAGTCTTTGTTCATGTTCGCTGAACGTGAGTTATTATGTTATTTAAAGTGGACATCAGACCAAATATGTCACCGAATCGATTATTCTGGCAATTCATTTCTTCGGAGTTGCTCAACTATTTAATAATCTGGAATCTGCATTAAGTTCTCTGGCCCTTACAGACAATATGACAAAAGATTACATTATGAATGTTTGTCCAATCTCAATCGAAAACAAAGTGATGCTTTCGAAGCATACAGGAATACATCAAATTTTGCAGAGTATAGTTTTAGGGTCAAAAACAAGTGAAGTATGTATTTCAGCAAGTACGCGTTTACCACCTTGGTCAGATCAAGCCAACCTTTGATCCTAAAAACTGGAAATATTTTAGACCCCTGGCGATACGCAAAAAAAAAAAAAAAAAGTTATGGGCTTTCGCTAGCATGTTATAATTGCCTTAGGAGAATAGGTTTGTAAAATTTACCAAGCATAAGAGTACTAAGAATATATCACGATAGTTAATAATAGTAGTTACCCGTATTCTCCAATGAGTCACACTTGTAGTATTAACGAATAGAAGTGAGTACTAAAAACACTTTCATTGAACTTATCATTCTCGGAACGTAAATAGAGAGCATTCCTTAAGTAGAGCGAAGAACAGAGCAATTGGAATATGTTGTGACTCTGTTAACGACAATTATTTCGTCGAATAGTGTTTAATCCTTTACCATTTTATTATTATGAAGTACCCAAGTAGATTCTTTCCTACATCCACTCTTTTTTCTCCATTTTAACTACCAAATCATATTGTCTAAAATACTTTCCTAACTTATGTGAAATTAACATCGTGGCTCTGACAAACTGATGGAAGATTTATTTCGGAACTGAAAATAGATGCTCGAATGTCAGCCGAAGTATTCTTTTTTACGAATCGAGTGGATGCTAGCTTCCGTTTGGTTTTCGCGTAATATATTTTCCCCTCTGACATCCTCGAATACATCTTCCAGCACTTGGAAAGAAATGGCCACAGTTATGATTTACGTAGATTTCACATTTTCAGTGTTGTTAATAACGGCTCATCTTCCACTTTTTGAGAGATATTTCAGTCCCTGACTATACAAACTGTTTTTGCATAGTAACGCTTTGATTTAGACAATTTCCTTACACAGGTTTTAACTATAACAAAACAAGAACCTTCACTAAATTTTAGTGAAGAATAATGCAAAATCTTGGCCAACTGATTGCTGAAAAGAGTTTTTTTTTTACTTATGGCTTTACGCCTCGTCGACGTCGAGGTCATTAGAGGCGGGATGGGACTGGGAACTAGGAAGGAGAAGGAATTCGGACATGGCTTTTTGAAGGAAGCATCCCGGCTTTCACCTGGAGTGATTTGGGGAAACAATGGAAAACCAAAATCTGGATGCCTGGACGGGGATTCGAATCGGCGTCCTCCCGAATGCAAGGCCAGAACGCTAACCGTTCTTCCACCACGCTCGGTCTTATAATTATAATAAACCTTTAGTTTTCTATTTGTGTATCTAATAAGCTTATCTTCATCCCATGTTTACCAACCCAACTAGATTTCCTGTCCAGATCACCCTGCAACTGTTTACAATCCTCCACCATTTTGATCCTTTTATACAGCATTATGTTATCTACAAACAATATAATTTCTAATAGTAATCAATCAACACAATTATTCATTAGAATAATAAATAACAATTGTCCCAATACGCTACCCTGTGGCACTCGCATTTTTACTTCCACTTCTTTTGATACCGCATTTCCTACCCTAACTTTCTGTTTTCTACCTTTCAAAAATTCTTCTATCCAGCAAATCACTCAACTACTCCAATAGATTTTACCTTATTTTGTTCCATTTTATGTCTCACTCTGTCAAAAGCTTTTGAAAGATCTAGTGCTACACTATCAATTTGACCTCCGTTGTCCATTTCATCCGAAATATCTTGGATATATCCCACCACCCACTGAGATTCACATGAATATCCTTGCCTAAAGCCATGTTGCCTACTTGAAAGTCACTTACGCTCCTAACATATATTTCTGATGTGGTTGCATATCAATCTCTCCATTAATGTAATTACCACTGACGTCAAGCTAATTGGCCTATAATTTTCGACTCTATTTCTCACCATTCCTTTATGTACCGGCACAACTATAGCACTTTTTCAATCCTCTGGTAAGCAGCAAGTATTAAGGAAGTGAATATTGGATTGTTGATGAGTTGAAGCTACCTTACCATGTTGTAACTTTTGATTCACATAAGATAGCACTTTTGTCATATGAGTTTCATTTGAATGTAAGATCATATTGAAAAAAATTTAAACTCTAAATATTACGATTCTTTGATTAGCGTTACTATTTTACGTTTTTTTTCTAAATGGTTGCGACATAGGATCTTTTGCGTTTGTCGCCATTATATATTTGTCATATCTACGCTATGGATTTGATTTTATTTTTATATAAATCATTTTTAGTGATTGAGATGAACTGATTTTACAGGTAGTAGTTGATCCTATATTTCCACGTGGTTAGTTAATAATTACAAGCTTACTCAGGCAAATACCATAAAATAATTGCTGCGTACGCGGACAGTGAATAATTTCCGTAAATGATTAATGTCGAAATGATGCGTCCGTAAATAGGATCATGATGTAATGGATTTTATTTTGAATATTTAACAGGCTGACGTGCATTAAAAGTAGTGACTGATGAATAATAATAAAAAAACGAATTGGTAGCCACATCACAATGCTCTGCCTAAGCTGGTCAGCAGTTAGGAGCAAAAAGCTATTTAACTTTCAATTAACAGTGGTGATTTGTTTAAAATCAACCTGCTATAATTAAGTATCGTGGTTGGACCAGTCTTCATTAACGGTCTGGAGGTTGCTTGCAGGCAAAGTCTTTGTGGAAACTTATACCTGGACCAAGAAGGAATTTGTGAGTCTGTCAGGGGGCGCAGGGTGATTCCACAGATTATTACCGTAATTACGGTCTCCGCAAATGGAAAAAAAAAAAAACTTTAATGTTGGACGAGGAAATGGCGGAACTTAACAGCATCATCTTCTTGCACAAACTCTAGATTATTACCCCGCCGACGCCGGTTATTAAACATTTCTCTTGTTTTATACTAGTGTATCTGAATTCACTATCATATACTAAACAGAAATCCCCAAAAAAAAGTTTTAATAGAGACTGTCATTCAATACTTTCGTAATGTTGTATCTCTGTTAGAACGAATTGTTACAATATTCATTCCAAAGTTGTGCTGGAACTTGTTACTTTAAATGTGTAGAACGGAATCTGTATTACACAATTTTTTAAATGGCAATTCTAAAAAAAATCTACTTGTTATCGAATATTTAGTAGCATCGAAGATGCATCAACAAAATTTCGCGCTGAGGCCAGAATTCAGGGAGGGGAAAAAAGCTAATCTAATGTATCTTGATACTAGTTTACCAGGACGAAACGGGCTCATATTTTTCCGCTTTTGCTGGGAATAGAATAAAGTAAAACTGAACAGAGCAGTCTCGTGGTACTGGATGCTTTCTATTAAAAAAACTTACAACTTCAGAATAAAAATTTGGTACCGTTTAATTTATAAACAGTCAAATATCTGACATCCCTGCTGTTTTGCTGATTTTTTTTTTTTTTTTTAGTTTCACTATGAGGGTATTGTGAGATTAAGGTTAATCTTCGTGGAAGCTACAACATATTTTACTTTCTTGTTGTATCTGACAGTAACATGCATTCTTACAGAACCACTTCAATTCCTGATGGTACTAATGTATATGGCGGCATTACGACGGAGGGATTTTGGATTTTCTACAGCAAACGATGATCCTAAGTGTTACGTTGCTCTTAGGAATTTGCCAGACAGTATCCTAAAGAAACAAAATTTTATTCTTTAATCCGGATAAGCTATTTTATTACATCATCCTTAGTGAAAGTTGGCAGATTTAATTTTTCAAATTGTGTCGAATGCTTTTTTCCCGTTTAAATTGTTTGTTTACATGTTACAACATCTCACTTCAAACAATATATTTGAATATATTTCTGAACTTACTAGTTAGTGCTATTATCTACTTCTGTTCCAGATAAGACATTAATTTTTTTGATTTAATAAGCACTGTGTTTTTACTATCATCTTTGATGGATTCCCGAAATCAGTCCCGGCGAATACCAGAATGCTTACTTTAAAAGGCTATGGTCGAATTCATTAGGCATTGCTATTCCCCAGTCCTTTTTTGCATCCAATGGACCTCGATGTCGACGGAAGCGTAATGCCATAATGAAAAAAAAGTAACGAGAGTGATATTATTAAAGTTTATTAGTAATACCAAACGGCAAAGGATTCATCCGTGAGGAATTGAGGTAATGGCTTAGTTAGAAAGAGCACTTTACCCGCAAAGTAACGCCCTATCAGTTAAACCGTTGTTTCGGTATAACGTTCATTTCTTTTGTTTTTCTGAGTTTATTTAATTTTCAGCTTCCAGGTGCCCTTCCTTATACCAATATGGTGTGTTTGCTACAGTGTTTTGGTATTTTTATCCAGTCTGGCCATCAAAAATAACGGCCTAAAGAGAAGTCAACACAATAGAAGAAATTCTGTAATATACTTTTGATTTGTTGTTTGCCACATTTTTTTAATTTCTTAATATCTTCCATTCACCTTTGAATGACCCAATATTGAAATACACATATGCTTAAAAAATTATTTTTGGTAATTAATTCTTGGTTTGTCTCTGAGTTTCATCATGCCTGAGTAATAAGAGGTTTAAGAGACAGATGTATTTACATTACATGCAGTCATCACAGTCAAAGCAAATAAACTAGGAAGCATCAATAAATTTAACTTCTTACTTAAGTCTCCTAATGATGTGTTATTAAAGGAAGTGATCGACTTTCTCGAGACGCCTATCATAAAACAAGAATGAATATTTCGCATTAGTTCATACTTCTGTAAATGTGCACGGAATTGTTAACTCGTTAGTTATTTTCGGATAAATTCTAATGTCCTCTCATTATTTTTGCAAAATTACATTAATTACGGGCCGGTAGTATGTGGGCGCGGAGCTGTAATCCAATAGCGTCACAGATGTATTCTATCGAGTTGACAGGAGAATTTTGTGGCCAAGTCATCAACGTGTGTTGACTATCATGCTCCTCAAAGCACTGTATCACGATTCTGGCCTTGCCATATAGACGGATTAATTTAATTGCCAAAGAGCACACGATCCGGTAAGAATTTCCTACGCATCCTTTTTTCCCTTTTCATATAACCGCATCGTCGCTAGAATGACTCCCTATGCGTCTTACATATGAGTATTTTCCTTCCCGCATGACACCTACAATGTCATCAGACGGCATTTACACTCGCGATGATCAGTGCTCACAATGTTTTGGCTCATCAGTTTATTACTGATTTTAAATATATTATTTTTGTTTGATTTCTTATTTCAAAATCACACCTCTTTCTCAATTTTTCTTTAGTTTCTTAGTAACAGATAAAAATTATTTTTTGAAGCAAAAAGGCTTTCGACTCTGCAATTTTGTTCCAAGGCAACAAACATACAAGTGTGAAAACTTAATCCTCCTCTATACTACTATTGTTGTGGATAATCTATTTATTCCCTCAATAATGACAATCTTTGTCGGCAAAGATAATAACATGTTAAAAAAAATGTCTCTTGAAGAAGACAGCAACAACTGGAATCAATGCACTGGAAAACAAGTATGTCTAATCTGTTAACAGATTTAAGTCCGATTAATTCATAAACTTCGTAATACTATTAACGTGACGAGGAAGGCATAAATCTTTTAGTTTTTTTTATTCCCAAATAATGCTACAGGTTATGCTGTAAATATTTTGTTCCAGTACATGAAATCAAGATTATTCAGTTATGTATGGAAATAGATACTGGTCTTGCTTATGTTATGTAACTGTGTAACAGCAAAATTTTAAAAGGCCATTTGGCAACACCCCCATATTACTTACTTGTACTCGTTTATTTCCCCTTTTTTGTAGTGTTTGTCTTATTTCTAAGAGTTACGAAATTTATAATATCCTATAAAATGAATCTTATGTTTGACAACGCGGTGTCAATTAATACGTTCCGATTTACTTGCTTACGAATCAATAAGTAGTCTGCCCGCCGACGATACAATGTGTAGATTCCGTATTGGCTGAAAGTAGTCGATTCATCCATTTTGTTATCAATCGGAGATCACAAATATCACAGAATACTGCTTCCACCTAAGTATCGACGATATATTGAAATTCTGTTGTGAACACTAGAAAAACAATGAATCTTTCTGAACAAATGTCTAGAACACTTCATCGTAAGTGATGAGCATACATAAAAACTATTGAGAGTATGTTAAACAATAATCGTAATAACTTATGTGCACAAAAAGTTGACTATTGTTGAAAGAACATGACGTTACCACCTATTACAAGTTACGTCGTTGGGGTAGATATTAATTCACTCATGCTATATTTGATGTACAGTTTATTTACGAAGTATTAGTCTGAATGAGAAAAAAGAAAGAGCCACCAATAGGTCTATCAATGTCTACACTGTTCAGTATTTTATAACTGAAAGACTGTTAGGCTATTTGACTATTTTTGTGGAAATGGTTTTAAATAGTTTATTGATAAACGTTATTCAACGGGTACTATTTATTTTTTTGACGAAAGTGCTTATTTTACGTTAAAGTTTAAAGTATTTTAAAAGCCTGCCAAAACGCTCCTTTGCTGCCTGGCGTTGACCAACGACACTCGTGACGGGTGACGTCATGTGTCAACAAGCGCTCATTCTACATAACAAAAGTCTGGTTCGTTTATCTGAATTTGTGAACAAATTGTTGGAAATATGGTTTTTAAATAGTGTGTAGTATACCAATCAACAACCACAAAAACTCCCCAAAAAATGTAAGTGTTGCCACAATACCTGAAATACGAAAAAAAGTCACTTCAACTTGCTCGTATAAGATACTGCGACTAAGTCACATATCATTTTCTGTCAAGATTTACACTACAATTTCGTTGAGTTAAATGTAGTACGTTGTTTAAGGCGATTATCAGTAATATTAGGGTTCTTAGCTTTGATCCTCGCTTCGGAATATGTTTTATATGTTTTTTGTGGGCGTTTTTTTGGATACTAGTTATTGGTATCATCCCATATTCTTTTTTTTCGAAAATTCACCAAAACATTTTTTTTTTCTTTCGAAGGTCTCACAAATTTTTGGATAGTAAGCGTATTATAAACATTTAAAACATAACCGAAAAAGTCATCAAAACTGAAATGGGACGTTACTTCCACACCGATAAAGTTTTTTGTTTTGTTTTTGTTTTTTGTACTGAAAAATTACTCACATTAAAAGTAAATACCGCCTAAATAGTCGCATTTATGTCAGAACGGCAATATGCAGTTGTACCGTCTCCTTAAAATATCAACAGTGGTGATTCAAAGTGTTCCGGAACTGTTGCGAGATTAGCGTGAAATTTCTTCAAGTGATGTTATTTTTCAAATAAATTCTATTATTCACCGCCGGGCGCTTGCATTTTTTACTATGATAATGTATCTCTGGTATGTTTCAAAATTTTATGAGGAAGACTATCTTTCCATAAAAGTTTTTTTTTTTTTGTATGCTGCAATTTGTTTCAAAAGTTTGCATGACCTTTTATGAATTATTGGAATAAAACATGAATCTGTAAAGCAACAAACAGAAACGAAACAAAACCTACACATGACAAAAATATTACCCTAATCAAGATTTGAACACGGGGAGAGCCAATGGCTGTAATGCGTATGTGGAGCTCTACCTCCGCGAATCCTACAGGAAGGGCAGGAGCTGCAGGAACCCCTTTTTTTTTTTTTTTTTACATTCCCAATTCCGTTAGCACTCCTAAACCACGTAGCTTCACGTACACCATGGCATCGTTACTTATCTTTTTGTTAACAGTAAACACTTTAGCATCACGATTTCTACGTGCGATGAAGTAAACAATAAATTCTGTTTCGTTGGCAAAAAGAAAAAAAAAAAAAGCCTATCTATAATTTTTTTTCTGCTGCTAAGAAAAATGTCACACAGCATCCAGTCATTCTTATGGACGATTTATGTTAATCTTCAACTTTCAATTTAATTATAAATTGAAATTATTACATTTTTAAGCACCGCAGATTAAAAGTCAGGGATTGTTATCCCGACAAATAAGGCGTCTAATTTCGTTATTTTTCCGCTGTAGGCTTCTACAAATTGTTCTCCATTTTTTATTCAACAAAAAATCTCATTAATAAGACGAAATAACCAGTAACAAACAATAAAAATAGTTGAAAACTTGGATAATAGGAAACGTTCCATTTGTAGCGGCAGCATTTCCAGGCATGTGACGTCACAAAAGCGGCCACCAATCATAGAGCGTTTTCTATCACATGACCAGAGGTAAGAAAAGTCTCATTTTTATTTCAATTTTTTTAATTAAAAATAATCCACCTTTCTTTCTAAATTTAAACATTAATTTACTTGAACGACTACAATTTGTAATATATTTTCAATACTGTCAAATAGCCTATTGGCACTGCTAGCTTTTCAGGGGTAGTCCATCCGTCACTCAGTCACAGGGCTGGAAGAAGCACAGAAATCACAATAACTCGGAAAGCTGAAGATGAAGTTTGCTCACCAACCATACTGTTCAAGTTGTTCCGGCGATTTTGCTTACTCTGGACCATACTACATAATTTGCAGCGAAATAGCACAATACTGGCAAAAGCTTAAAGGGTTGCCCGATAGATGTGGCATAAAATACTTGTTAAGAATAAAATCAAATGAAATGACGAGAGGTGTAAAGTGATACTGCGGATAAAGCCGCAGTCATGTTTGTAGGTTGGGGCGGTGGTGTGTTCTGGGGAGAACACGCAGCGGGCGGGCCGTCGGGATCAGGTAGTGGTGGCTGGCAGAGCGCTGCGGTGGGTGGCTCTGACACGGCTCACCACCGAGCTGCCAGCTGGCACGGCACCGCGCCAGCTGCCGCCGCCCACACTCAACTTCACTCAGTAGACCTACACTTTCTTATCTAACCCTGCAATGTAAAGGTTGACGGCTTTAAATTGTATCGGTCATCCTAAATATGGGCTGTTTCGCGTAGGTATCTAGACAAATTCTACAGGGTGATTCAGGAGTCATAGTAAATACTGAAGGAGGTGGTAGTCTGAAAAATATTGAGAAAAAAGTTCTCATAAACATATGTCCGATTTCCATTCGTTTTGGAGATACAGGTGATGGAATGTAGTTCATAAAATAAACATCGGAAAATGATAAACAGCACACAGATAACTTATTGACGTACTTTATTCGTGCAAAAACACACGCATATTTCAAAAGTTTAAAAGTTCGAAAATCCCGTCATCTTCTTCAATATATTTTGCAGCTCTCTTCACAACACTACTTGTAGCTCTTCTGAGCGGGGCCGGATTAAGACAGCGCGAGGCCCGTAGCAAATGTGAGGAAGAGGCCCTTGATTTTTGACGTCCGGGGAAAAATTGTAAGTTAGAGCAAAATAAAAAAAAACGTCGCTGGCTAGCCTAGGTGCGAGGCCCCCCTAGGAGGCCGCGAGACCCCCCTAGCAGGCGCGAGGCCCCCTAGAAGGCGCGAGGCCCATAGCATTTGCTACCTCCTGCTACGTGGTTAATCCGGTACTGCTTCTGAGTACGTCTTGGTGTGCTTTTATGAGGGTAAAAGTATTTACAATGCGAACGAGTTATTCGTCTCTTGTGTTTACTTTTTCTTTGTACACTACATTTTTCAACTATCCTCACACACAAAAATCTAATGATTACAAGCATCCACAAAATTCTTCAATTTGTGTATTGAAGTCGATGGCGGGATTTTCTAACATTTAATTTGTTAAATAAACGTGTGTTTTTGTATGAACAAAATACTTCAAAAAGTTATTTGTGTTCTCTTGATCATTTTCTGAGGTTTATTTTATGCATAACATTCCAGCACTTGTATCTCCAAAACAAAATCGAAATCGGACACATGTTTACATGAACTTTTTTAACTCGATATTGTTCATACCTACCACCTCCTTCATTATTTACCATTCCTCCTGAATCACTCTGTATAACTGTCCTAAAACGCTTTAGCCAAATAAAAAAAAGTTCAAATCGCAGTTTACAAATTCATAGCAACAACCACTGCACTCTGTGGGAAGTAGTTTTTGCAATGACTGTGCCAGCTCATGGGACTTCTAGCATATATATATAATGTTGGTGATGTACTGAAGGTCCGAATTCCTATTCCCCAAGCTGCATTTATTATTAAGCTATAAGGCAGTTTTCTACGAAAGTCTACACGAACACTAGGATCACCATCAAATTCTGCATCAAATATACGAGGGCAGTACGAAAATGCGCTCCAAGCAGCCGCCATTCAAGACTAACTAGATTGAATCGACTGTCTGACTCCTATGCATAGGCTTATGTTCCGCCGTTAATTCTTTTCTTACTTCTGAGTGTTTAAATTGTTTTAAGTAAACTGATAACGCCTAAAGATGACATGTGAGATCTTTCATTCGATTCCTTAACGCAAAAAATTGCAACCATGTTATATTCACTGTCAAACCAAAGCGTTTTGTTGAAACAATATAATGGATTAATCATCTGTTTGGTAAAATTTTAACTGGGAGTGTAATGAGTAAATTTCGATTAACTATTTTAGTAGGCGTCTGTACATACACCGAACATTCCATCAAAATTCGCTCCTTGTTCTTAACATCAAAATAATACACCTTGTCTTAAAATTATGTCATGAATCAATTTCGACATTACAGGCGTTTATACTTAACGAGATGATAAATTGATAACTTCAGTATAAAGCATCAAAATAACGATATATTTTCTGTGTATTTTCTTATTAACAGTTCCTCTGATTCATACAATTACTTGTTTGTTCTCAAGATCAGTTGCAAGAGAATCAGAATCTCCCTTAAAACTGTATTTATTACGGAGGTTCTTTCAACCAGTGTGGGTCGAAATACACTGATATTTTATATACTTCAAATTTACAAACATAACCTTTGTCTGTGAGTGGAGGACAACGTTCTACGTCTGATCTCACGTCAGTTTCCCCACATCTACGATCTTGTGAAACCTGAGCTCACAGCCTCGGCGATCTCATAGTAAGCGACGAAGAGGAAGGGGGGGGGGGGCGTCGCTTCCGGCTAATTAATAGGCAGCCAGCGAGCGGCCCAGCATTCCCACTCACCTCCCCCTCTCCTCTTCACAGGACGCTGCCTAGGGTTGTCATTACGGACCATTCTCGGCAACTATTACAAACGTACGCCGCAAGCTAAAATTGGCTCTTTCCGCAGAGTAGAGCTGTAAAAGCAACGAGAAATTGTGAACCTGTATATATACGTTACTAAACCAGTCAGTACTCTTTACTATCGAATCGTTACTTATGACACAACCGAGCGCTAGCATGAAGCATAGTATCGGGTCGCGGCGCATGCGGAACGAATTCGTTATTATCATATGTGATTATTGGAGGCCATTTCTTTCACAGTTGCTTGTTTAACTAATTATTATTTAGTAAATACGCCAATACAATTGTTGTTGGATATTCTTTATTTTTCGGACGCATTTCGCCTCTCGTCGAGATATCTTCAGCGTACAATGCTTTCTGTAATATGCGGTTAGTTATAATTTGAAAAAATGTTTTTGTTTTGTTTACATATAACGAAATTATTCTATCAATAGGATGCATAATATAACTTATATTTACATACCAGTTATGAATTATCATATAGAACGTTTGTTTACATTGGTGTAATAGGATAGGATTCATATTGCAACTTACATTTACATTTTGAGGTGTGGTAGTTGGTCTTCTGTGACCTCAACCAGCATGCTGTTTCCACTATTGTATTTAGTTATACAGTTTGATATAGTGTGGTTCTTATGCCTCCACTGGTAGACAACTTTGAAGCGCAGTTTTATGCTCGTCATTATCAACCTTCAGTTTTCGCGTGCGCGCTGTTGCTGTTCAGCTGTTATTCCGGTGATGCTCTGTCGGTAGTGTCGTGAGCGGAGAGTTTGAATTGTGTAATTGCATTCGTATGTGTGTTTGGCTTTGTTTTAGCCACAATGTGCAAGTGTGGTGGATGTGGGAGACGCAAAGTGGTGTTAAATTACTGTTATGGTAAAGTATGTGTATTTAATGCTGTTTTGTGTCAGTTTCGATGTTTATTAACTTGAATAAGGTTTGGTTTGTTAAGTTTACATGGTCATTAAGTACGTGTTTCCCTGAGACTATTGCTTTTTGAATTTGATAGTTCTCTTGCAGAGTTAGGATATTGTGTTTTGTGTTGTTTGTTGTTAGGATTTTTAAGTCTGTGCTTATGTTTGTGGGAAAATGGTTATTGTCTAAGAGCTGTTCAGCAAAAGTTGAATGATTACTGTATTTTAATGCTCGCAAGTGTACGGGTTACAAGATGACTTTGTTCGTACATTGTAACATTTAAATAAATTGCTCATTTAGTAAAGTAAGTTTAGGTAAAATTTACACTCTAAAATAAAATGGAAATTAGAATATCGTTTTTTAGAATAAACACATTTCATAAATGTTTGAAATCAATCATATCTCACTCAGGTATGGTCAGTAAAAAACAATAACCATCTCAAATTATCTATCCAAATTATCGTTTATCGTTTTATGTTAAGCAAAACTACAAAATAACTCTTTATGTCGTCAAAATTACTTACCTCGTTGAAAATATCGACATTTAACAGTAAATAATATTAAAATAATGTACGCGAAACATGTTACAAATTTTCGTTTATAACGAAACAAATTCAGTTCAAAATTCCCAGAAATAAACGAAACACACGATGTTCAAATGTTCATTCTCTCTTTCAGATTTATTTAGTCGCTGGGCAAACCGTTCCAGTTCCCGCATGATGCGTCGTATTTGTTCGTTTATCGAATCAAGCTGGCATCCATGCGAGTAACGAAATGAATTTGTGAATAACGTTTTGGTACTTCGCGTCAGGCGATGCACTCGTTACTCAGTAACGAATACATACGGTTTGCCACAGCTCTTCCCTAGCGTGAGCCGTGCGTATATTTAATGTACAGTTGCCATTAGCTAAAGAATAAAAATGTTCCGTATCGTCTCGGCTCAGCAGAAGACATTTATCTATGTGCGGCATGGACGTAAGGGGTACTTACTCGCCGCCGTGTTTGGTAATTGCGTTACTTTTTGCAAGCGAGTAAATTTCTGTCATGTAACCAACTATCCATGCCATACTCACATGAAGTGTCGTATTTCCAATTCCACAACACGATGCCTTTCTGCTATATACGCAATGTAAGCTATTTACTATCATCCTTCAAATAGAAGAATGGATACATAGGGTCATAAGGCAACCTCCAAAACGTAATCAAGTTTAATTTTAATTTCTTACATTTCTGCTTGTGTGCCGTATAGTAAAAATTGCATTTATTTTCCGCTTTAACGCAGCGTCACTGTTTCATCGTTTCGGTCCTAACCTGTTCCTTCCTCAGGACTGGTTCCGGCTACTTCATCGTATTCCGGCACACTGGACGGACTGTGTTGATTTTCCAGCAGATAGTGTCCGCTGATCCAGAGACGGTGTAATCGAGGTTTGCACTCTTTGGAGAGATGCAATAGCTGTTGTGATGTGTTTGTCTGCAAGCAATCACTACCACCTTTGACTCAATCCATATTTTCTGTTTTTGTGATGAGTAAAAATTAATGGAGTCCTTAATTTTGCGTTCCAAAAAATTCTTCTGTTATGCTACTATTCTATTCTTCTACTTGAATGCTATATATATATTTAAAAAGCTGTATTATTTGAGATGATATCACAAAACATGAAAACGATAAATAAAAATTCCTAAAGCTTTTTTGAAAAATTACAAGTGCTCTATATGTGTCTCAGTACTGATTCTGCAGTTATCAAGTCCATAGTGAATTTCTTACCACACTCGGTGCAACATGTCGCTATCAAACTGTTCAGAAACACTGTTGATTGCAGCTCGCAGTTCTGGTAGATTTGTTCGTAGAGGAGGCTTAAACACAGAATCTTTCATGTAACACCACGCAAAAAAATCACATGGGGTTAGGTCTGGAGACCGTGGAGGCCATGATAAGAGTTGCTGATCATCATCCCCACCACAACCGATCCATCGCCACTTGACTGACGTCTGCGCTCTCGTTGCAGGAATTTCAAAGGTAACAACAAAACTTTAAAAGTTTTTTTTATATGACTGTAAAGTTTTGTGAGATTATGGTAAATTAATACAGCTACAGTAAATTTGTGAAATCGCTTCAGTCATTTGTAAGAAAACAGCACATTTTCTAAGATAGTTGGTGGAATCTTAAGCAATGCCATTCTCCTTCTTTTATTTCTCTTGAGGGTTTAAAAATACTAAGGGAACTTTAAACAAGACTATATATTCTTCAGAAATTTCCCCGACCAATTGCTAGTCATCTGTAAGTTGCTTATGTAGCACTGAAGAATTTTGCTTTATGGCTTCTTGGTGCGTGATTGTAAGGATATGTTTTTCCCCAAAGTGTAGCAGACATTGCACAGTTGCTTAGCAGACACTGTACAGTTTCTAGATAGTTGGTGGGAGCTTAACCAATGTCAGCTACTCTCTTGAAGTTTAGAAATAATAAAGCACTTTAAACTTTAAAATAGGCTATAAATTCTTCATGACCTATTGCTAGTCATCTGTTTCTTTGTAATTAATACAATCTGTTGTCAGGGAATTGCTTATATGGCTTCTTGGTGTGTGACGTCACTGTGCGCGGAGAGGCCGGAGTACCTCGCAGCTGTGTGAGGGACAGGCGCGGCTGCGACAACACATTACGGCCGCTGTTTGCTCGGCGGGTGGGCTCTGGGCAGGCCCTTCCTTGAAACCGATACTCGCGGAGGAGAAATACGCCTCGGCTTCGGTCCTACGGCGTGGCGCAACACCACATGGGTTAAATAATATTCAGTTTCTCCTAAACAATTATAGCAGTAGAAATAAAAATAATCTTCTCAAGGATAACAAGTCATTGTTATCTGTCCAAAAGCATTCAGATATTTAAGATCTTCAGCAAGCTCCCTATACATATTAATGTCTGGCAGTGTGTAATGTTAGGGGAGTTTATTATTTATGGATTTAATTGACGGTGTTTTAGAGTGTGTCACAATGGCTACGAGAAGCGCGAGGGCAGAAAGTAGTACTACCTCTGCTTCGTGAAAGCATGACATTTTGTGGAGGCGTCAGCTGGATTGCACCATATTCAGAAAGATATGGGCGTATGTACATAGCAGTCACAGCGCTGGAGGAGGGCTTCTTCGCCGAATGTGAGTGGGCGTGTGTGTGTTCCGCTCCCACAAGACAAAGTTGTGGAACCGCAATCATTAGGAGGAGTGATGTATTGCTTATCTAGTTCGCTAGCTGAGATCAAATTAACGCCTAATAGGGAGTAAGTGAATTTGGCCGAGTGGTGTATCATGACTCTTAGAAGATTTAGTGAGGGCTCAGCATATTTGTCTGTAGACACTTAGATTAACTCCAGTGTTTTTCTTTAGAAAGGACGGCGACTGTTTAGTAAGTTGTGTTGGACCATAGAATCTCACGAAGTATTTAGAAGAGATTGAGACAAGAAATTTTAAATGAAGTTTTTTTTTTCTTTTTTCTTTTTTACTACTACCAGCGAAATAGATTTTCCGTTGAGCAGTTTCTTCTCTCCTTTTTTAAATTAAGGTTCAGCGTGCCAAGTTTTGCAATCGGCTGACGCGGCTTCCAGGATACACTTAGAGGACCAGGAATTAAAATAAAAAAATTTGAAGGCAATATTTTTGATTCGATAGCGTTTACGTAATATACAGCAAATATTTTTTTGCGACCTTATAGTTGAGAAAAGTAACTGATAGAAAATTTCAAATGTGGTGTTATTTTCGAAACTTTGTGCCCACGGAATTTTCTGATAATTTATATTTCAATTTAAATATCGATCGGTGGATTGTTTGAACACAATGGACAATTTAGAATATTACAATCAAATTTGTTATCATTTATTTCGGTACTTAAAAAGAAACCTTTTCTATTTCTGCGTTAATATTCTTTATTGCCTGAAACTGAAGTTCATCCTAACGCAACCGCCGATCATTATTAAGATTAGTTACTCCTTTGAAATACGCCACTGTCTGCTAGCATTTAAATGCGCCTTGTAGATTTTTCACAAGTATTGCACTTATAATAGGAATAGTCTTAACAAGGGGATAAGATTAAATTCAGGAAAACATTAAAAGAATATTTAAACGAAATTTCTTTTTAAAGTATCTAAGAAAAATACAGTACAGCATAATCGTAGATTTTAGCCGTACCTCTCCGACAATCTTTGTAATCTTCCTTAACTTCAATGTTTATAGCAGATGGATTGATTTAATAATATTAAGTATTTCACTCGAGTAAGATGGTAATTTGTTATAGAAGAATCCAACACTTCTAAGGTATGGTAGACGATATGATTTAGGAGCTACAGTATTGGTTGACGGCATTATGCAGCCTAGCCTAAGGGCGAGTCTAACCAATTGTCTATAATTTGTTTATTGAGGTTATCACTCTCTACTTAAGGTTTCAGTTAGGGTTGTTCTGTTAGTTTAGTGGAAGGGTTAGTTTTAATTAGATTTATATATTATTATTTAATGTGAGACACGAAATTCATTATCACTTTCTCTGGAAATAGTTTTCTGAAATCTAATTTCAACTAAGCAGTTAAAAATTCATCGTTGACGTTGATTTCATTCGCTTTTTACTGCATAGTTAAACAGCTTGATGTTATGTGAAATATAGTGCTAGTGCAGTTTTACCTTGTTAGCAAGAAGCAAGTTTTTTCGCAGCATCACACTAATACCTTGTGTGGTTTATGGATTCTGCATGGTCATTGTAATAAGAGATTTTAAGTTGTTTTCATATGTTGTATTTCCAGAAGTTGCTCGCTATCTTCATAACGACTGTCTTATTTACCCGGTGACGCAGGTTTTGTAGTTTCCCTGGAGGAAGTTATTCCTCAATAGCAACTTTCTTTAAGAATTAAATTTAGATGGTTTCCCTTTGCATATCTCAGTGGTGGAAGTGTATGTACGTACGTGTTACCATTTTGTGTGAATGACTGCGATGTGCGTATGTTCAGTAAAGTGTGTAACTTGAGTTAATGAAAAATGGAGACAGGGAGGAGATAAAAACAGGTGCCAGCTCATTCGGGCCTACTTTTCCAAAAGATGCCATGGTTAACAACCTATTCTTGGGGACGGATAACTATCAACAGCTCCTTAATCCATACGCACCGCGGAGGCATCTGTTGAGCATTATGGTGATTAATGATTATGAATTGTGCACTACTACCTGCCGGAAAAGTTCTGATATTGAAAATTTCTTCCGCCACCAGGGCTCGGGTCAGCTAACTCGGCGTAAAGGCGATGTTCACTATCACGGCATCGCAACCACCTGAGCTAATGCCGGGTGTTTAAAAGTATACAGACAGATGAGCGTAAGTATATATATTGTTCATAAGTACTAAAAGCGAAAAAAATTCGATTGTTGGAAAAGTAGTTAAACACAAAGTTTTGCCTATTTTACTGAAAATAGTGACTGCAGATAATAATTGAAATAATATTGATTTCTTTTTTTTTGATGTAGGAACTTACTGCTCTGCATTTCTAGTTTTCGTAATTACTTACGTGTATTTTATTTTTTTTATAGAAAAACCTATACACTGGTTTATTGAGTTTTGGCAGAAACTATTTAAAGGTAGAAAAATTTGTGTTAACGTTAACTTTCTGCCTTACCTGTCTTAATTTCAGCTTTACCCCAGATCACGGCAACACAGAAAGATAAACGAGTGTAAAATATTATCCCTTCATTTCCACAAAGCTCTCATTATCGCTCGTTTATTGCTCCGATGTTGTCGGAGAAATTGCCGACAGCTCGAGGAGCTCGAGAATTATGGCGGCGGTGCTAAGCAGCATTTCCATTTGTGTCACGAGAGAGAGAGTCGGGAAGAAAATTAAAAATTTCTTTGGTTAGCGACTGGGGATGGTTCGTAAAAATGCGAAACCGTTTATCAAGCGCCCTTGCCGCAGGAGACGTGAAATAATTAAGTAAAGAAAGTAATTAATGGCGCTCGTCGTGTGCACCTCCCGCGGCCTTATTGATGTCGCCACTCGTCTGCGTGTAGTAATTTTTTAATGAAGTCTAATACTACCGCTGCCGGGGGCTACGGCGGACGCAGTCATCATGTTAATGACCTTCCTCCCCCACCGTCTCTGCTCCCCCCATTATCCCAGTCCCTCGCCTCTGCCGGCTCTGCAACTAAACCCAGTACAACAGGACCTAGCGACACCGACTTGTAGCTAACTACTGTGTTCATTTCCCTAAAATGAAAGCTGCATGTAATGAGGTTTCAGCCACATCAATTTCCACAGAATTTCTAACAGAATTACCGATTCCGGTGGGTGAGCGGTAATTTTCAGGCCAGGCATTAGGGTTGAAATCTCTCTCCGGCCACCCAGATTTCGGTTTTTCCATGGTTTCGCGAAATCGCTTTATGTGAATGCTGGGATAGTTCATTCAAAAAGCTATGGCCGAATTTCTTAACGCTTCTTGTTATCAAAACCCTTCCCGCATGGAAAGACGTCAACGTCGACGAGGCATAATGCCACAAAGAGCGGGGGGAGAGGGGGAAAATCTTAATCTAACCGAATGGAGGTATGCTGCTCGATAAGCTCTCCAATATGTTAATAGGTTTCCTTAGAATTTTTGATTTTTGTCGGTAATTAATATAGCTGGTTGATCTTCCAGACGCTACATAATAATGCATAATAAACTTTAAAAAAATAAATAAACAAGAAAATACGAATGTTCCACCTTTGCAGCCATCAAGCCAGTTTCAAATATATTAATGAATACAGATTTGTGCTGCTATTATTTATTTCTTGTAACTGGTCGCCTCTCCTTCCGTGAGTTTCTGCGGAATTAGCAGAGTCAGCATTTTCCATTTATATTCCGACTGAATAAGTAAACATTCCATTTCATTAAATTTTCAATTTAACAAATAGTTTATTTATTTGAACCATGACACAGGTAACGTTAAGAGCCTTTTTTGCAACTCTAAATCAACTTTAGTTATTCAGAAAGGGACATAATTTTGGCATGAAATCTTTTAATAATCACTACGATAATATCAATAATGTTTAATTAAATTGGAATGGCGCTCATGCTCCGGTGGCAATTTCCCTACACACCCATCCTCCCTGTTTCCTGCACCTACCTACATTTGCTCTTCACACATTTTAGTTTCAAATTCTTTCAACGTTTTTGGTAAATTATTTATCATTTCTCTTGGTAACTTATTCCAATCCCTGATGCCCTTACCAAGAAAAGAGAATCTTCCCACACCCTTGTGCCTGAAATCGAGTGCCAGCTTTTGGTCATAGTCATCTTTTCCCTTCCATGCACTACTTTTCATACATACACCAATATCTTTCCATACCTCATCGCCATTACCCTCTTCACCCTCCTACTGTCTTGCAATGAATCCCATTTCAGCTCCTTTATCATATCTGTTACTGATTGCATTCTGCGATAATTTACATGAACAAATTTAGCAACCCGTTTTTGCACCCTCTCCGACTCCTGTATTTGATACGCAAAATGTGGGTCCCATACTACACTACCATATTCGAGCAATGGTCTGACCAAAGTTTTGTAACCCAGTTCCTTTACTTCTTTCGTACATCCCCTCATCACTCTCTCCAACAAGTGTAGAATTTTGAAACCTTATCCTACCACCTGTCCAATGTGTCCTGCCCAGTTAAGCTTGTTATCAAATGTAATATGTAAGATATTTACATTTAAAGTCTTCAACAAACAATTCTTTCCCCACCTTATAATCATAATCAACCTTTTGTTTTTTATTTGTGTATCTAATAAGCTGACTCTTCTTTACATTTATCTTCATCCCATGTTTACCAACCCTACTAGATATCCTGTCCAGATCACCCTGCAACTGTTTATATTCCTCTACCGTTTTGACCCTTTTGCATAGCATTATATCATCTGCAAACATTCTAATTCCTGATAGTAAGCAATCAACACAATTATTCATTAGAATAATGAATAGCAATGGCGTCGATATGCTACCCTGCGCCACTCCCTTTTTACTTCAACTTCTTTTGATACTAGATTTTATACCCTAACGTTTTGTTTTCTACCTTTTAAAAACTCTTCTACCCAACAAATCACTTTCTCATCCACTCCAACAGTTTTTACCTTATTTAGTACCATTTTATGGTTCACTCTGTCACAAGAAATGTAACCTTCAAGACAGATAAAATTAACCGTGAAAGAAAAAAGTTTTATTTAATGAATATGTCGAACGAAATTATTCGCTAAGTATAACTTTAGTGTCGGATTCATTGTATTCCGAAGTTAATGTTGGAAAAACTATTTGGTTTCTACAGTTCTTATTTTCAGGTTTAAGTTGAACTATGGTCCATGTCAAATACTTAAGTGTCACCACACCATTCAGTTTATCGGTAATAGTTATTAGTACCTCGGAGCATTTAATATTATTTTTTTGTTCGTCTATAGCAGGGTTTCTCAAAGCGGGGTACGCGAACCACTAGGGTTTCGCTAGTTGATCGTAGGGCGTTCGCTACAAGATTTACGCTATTGCGGCTGACTGGCTGCCCCGAGTTTCGAACACGCACAAAGGTGAATCGAGATCGAACATGAACAAAATGCACCTCACACTGACTCAACCTGCTGCAAGAAACAAGCCTATCAATCACATTAATTAATAGCAATGCTCTCTTTGTCACGATATTACTTTTCTGAAATAAAAATCCTTATTTTTTTACAAAAACAAAAACGCTGTTTTATCAAAAAAGGGATTCACCATTACCTGGGAAATTTTATAATTGTACCTGTAGCTATACGTTTGAGAAACCCTGGTCTATAATATTTAAATATTGTTAAATTTATTTCTCTATGTAGAATTCGATTTGAAAGGGTACAATAAGAATTCAAAATTTGGCGTGCTCTCGCGTAAAAAAAATCGATCACTATTTTTAAGACAAATTAACACGTTCAACGTTATTCTTTTAATTGTATTAATATCTATGTGGGTTATGCACTTCTCAAAGTTTTTTTTTTAAATTTAATTTAATTGCAATGGAGCGCACGCTCCGGTGGCAATTTCCCTACATACCCTTCTTCCCCTTTTCCTGCACCCATCTACATTTGCTCTTTACAAATTTTATATTTAAATTCTTTCAAAGTTTTTGGTCAATTATTCATCATTTCTCTTGGTAACTTATTCCAATCCCTTACACCCTTACCTAGAAAAGAGAATCTTCCCATACCCTTGTGCTGAAATCGAGTGCCAACTTTTGGTCATGGTCATCTTTTCCCTTCCATGCACTACTTTTCGTACCAATATCTTTCCATGCCTCATCACCAATATACACTCCCATGACTCTCTTCACCCTCCATCTGTCTTGCAATGAATCCCATTCCAGATCTTTTATCATAGGCCCCTATCTGTTATTGATTGCATTATGCGATAATTTCCAGAAACAAATCTAGCAGCCCTTTTTTGCACCTTCTCCAACTCCTGTATTTGATACACATAATGTGGGTCCCATGCTACACTACCATATTCCAGCAATGGTATGACCAAAGATTTGTAACCCAATTTGTTTACTTCCCTGGTACTGCACCTCAAGTAAAAAATGAGTGTGGCTAGCATGTTTTTAATTTTTATTTTTAACAGCTTTGTGTAAATCTTACGTGTATTAAAAATTCATAAATGACAGTGTTAAACTTGTAATAAGTTAGCATCACATAATTACAACTCCAAATTGATGAAATATTCAGGCTGATAATTGCATCTGATACCCGCCATTGTTGATGCGTGCGTTATACAGGCCACTACACTGGAAAAGGGGGGGGGGTACAAGAGACATGGTTCGAGTGCTGGTTACCGCGTACAGACCGTCCTGATTGCTGTTTTTACGCTGTTTCACGCATGCGAATGCTTAAACGGTCTTAGTGGCCACATACTGAACTACACATTTCACAAACAAAAATACACTTACCACACAGAATAAGAAATGCACATTTGACAGACAGATTGCAAAACTTAGCTGAAGCCATTAGAATAGGATCAAAATCCATCATTAAACAGGCGTGGTGGTTAAAAGCTTCACTTCATTGATGGTTTAAACTGGCTGGGAAAAAAAAGTTGCTTATAACTTCTCTTATTCACACTGTTTCCAGAGCATGCAAACTCCCGTTTGTCCTTAGAATCACAGCTAAGAGGATTAATTTTTATTTTTGTTTCATTTTCTCTTGTCGATTTACCTTATTTGTACCAAGCGGGACTACATTTCCAAACGTTACTTCTGTCTTTGATTGGCGATCAACATACTCAAATTTGAGGTCAGGTTGCCTAGAATGTCGTTCTACCGAATGATGCGGTTGGTAACCAGAGATCACAGCCTCCGTCGCTCGGCGGTCTCACAGTAAGCGCCGAGTAGACGCCACTCACGGTTAATTAGTAGGCAGGCTGCACCACTCTCACTCGCTTCCCTCTCATCTGCTGGATTATCACTAAGCACCATTCTCGGCAATCTTACAAAATTACGCTCTTTTAAAACGACCCATAACATAAAATCAGCGCTTTCCAGAAAATACTATAACAATTTTCATTAATGCCCCTTTCTGTATATAATTGGTTTTTTTCTGTATGTGAGGCTAGGAACAAGAACTTCTGTCGGTCTCCCACACTCTCTGACATTGCTATTTTATATCTGTAGGACAACTTTGACGAAAAGTAGGGAAGCAATTAATTTACCCGTCTTGATAACCACCAGTGCCTTTTCCACATAATCAGCCGGTTTTCATTTCACAAGATTCTGGTACAGGTTTCGCGATGTAAGGAGCCATCCGCGACTTGCCGTTATCTTTATAACAAGAGGACGGAAGACGTTTTAGCAATACAAGGTGAAGAGCATAAACACCACCACCACCGAAGACAGTATAACAAATCAGTTGTAGCCGCGCAAGTATCGTTCGATCATTTCAACAGCGTGGATTTTCACAACGTAAAGATTTTGTTCAAGATGGTGCATTTTTGAAGATAAATATTCAAGGAAGTAATCGAAATTCATCTAGCTGATATCTTCAACAGAGCAAGCGGCCGTTGTCATAGTGTGGCCTGGTAAGGGGGCGTCCATTCATCACGTGAGTTAAAATGGGGCGGTTGTGGTGAAATCTCACCAAGTGGAAGGGGTTGTGAGATTCAAATTCTTCAAGGACAGGAGAGCTAAAAAAATCTCACGTCATCTTTGGGAGCGGGGGGACGGGGGTTCCCACCTGATCTAACCTGAGTGGGGGCGTCAGGAATTCCGGAAAAACACCTCACGTAATTAATGGTCGCCCCCTACCCGCCCTGGTGACTCTTCGGAGAGAGCGTCGTGCGTGCATGCCCGCTGGCAGCCAGCTGGCCACTGTCTCCTGGCGCGGGCGTCCTACAGAAGCACGCGCGGGGTGTGGTGGAGAGGATGTTCGCCATCGACAAGCAGCGGGTGAGCCGGGGCTCGACACACGAGTTAGTAATAATCAATGATGGTCTTAACGCGAAACATAGAAACAAGAAACTATACAAACATTCACTATACCACAATTATCTTAAATCTGGGATCAAACGAACTGACGTTTGTCCCATACGATCAGAGATATAACATAACCTAGACGTAATAGATACAGCCATCATCAAGAATAACCTGAATTCAAGACCTGCAGGTCGTAAGCGATCTGAACTCAGATCAACTACCACTCATAGTTGAACTGTAGGTACACCGTGGAACAACGACAAGCGATAAGTGCACCAATTGGACTCCTTTCAAGCAGGTGCTAGAAACTCGCATACCTGACAGACAGTAGATTAGTCAACAACGAGTCTCTTAAATCTTTAACCGTTGCCATACAAGATGCTATGGCGGATAGCATCCCGTATCAACCGCACACCAGAGACCCGTGGTTCTACTTCAGGTAATCACGGGGTTAATTATAATTAGCAATACGCTTAGGAGATACTGGCAAATTACTAGGCGACCCACATATAGAGTGCATTTCAACTGACTCAAAGACATAACCAGTCGTAGAATCCAGGAGTACAAAAATCAGAAGGCATCTGCTCTCGGAGTGTGGCTGCGAGGGATCCATAGCTCATCTCTTCATTCGCGAAGCATGTCGTACACTCACCTCACAGCGGCCGGGAGGAATTGCTTATTCCTCTGATGGTTAGGCGGAACTGATGGCTGCCACAATTTCAGCGTCCTTTCGACCAAACGCAGTTCTTTCCGATCCTGCATTTACACTGGAAGTTGATCAGGTGATCATACAGCTGTTAGCTCGATAGGTTTGAGAATATCCGCGTATGGCACCTACCGATGAAATCTCATGGGCTATACAGCACTCGGATTCTAAGAAAGCATTCGGTCCAAACGATATTCAGAAATGTGTTGCTTAACAGCTCACGGGGAAATCGACAGAATGCATTACAGACATCGTGAACGTCAGTTTACACAACCAACATTTCCTCTACTGATGTTCAGTAAGCTAGGAAAGATCAATCTTCCTCCAATAACTACCATCCAGTTAGCTTACTCAACTCCCTTAGCAAAGTTGCTGCGAAAGTCATACTCAGACGCATTACAGAACACAATCATGACAAAGATACCCTGAAAGTGGAGCAATTCCGCTTTAGGAAGCTCCATTCCAGAACAAAACAATTAATACATGTTGGTAGGCTCAAGAGGATATAACTTGTCTCTGTCTACTGGTGCTGTGTTCGTAGACATTGAGAAGGCGTTCGACTGTCATGGCACAACGGCCTTCTTTGTAAGCTCAGTGACGGCGAATTCCCGGACGGACTGGTTTGTCTAATATACTCATACCTCTCTAATCGAACGTTTCACGTAAGCTTTTCACAGCAAAACTTCCACATGTTACACAATACACTCAGGATTGCCCCAAGGGAGCATTGAAGGCCCTTTGCTCTTCATTATAAACCTCTATAATATCCCAACCACAGATAAAACCATGACTGTCATTTACACTGAGGTCACCATCCTTACACGGCCACGGCAAGTATCTCACTTAAACAGCAGATTACAGCACGCGCGTAAATTAGTCGAACCTTGGCTTACATGATAGTCGAATTAAAGTCAACGTAGGTAAATGCCAGGCACTCCTATTCACACGAAGAACAAGACAAAAACACTGTCACGCACACTGATTACCGATAACAATACACAGTCTTGAAGTTCGACTTCACGCGAAGCTAACATGAATCTCCACATAGCACCACATGATTAATTCAGCAAATAGACTCAAACAAGTGTACCCCATGTTTAAGAGACAAAGCGCTCTATACAGAGGCAATGCACGAACAATATATAGTTGTTCAGTCTGCCAGTAAAGGCCCCTGCCAGGCAGACCTCACACACAACGCGCCTGCACGCCGGGATACATATACGACTCCAAACAGGCGCAGAGGCATCAAAACAAACCAGGAAAATAAATAGAATCATCTAGAGGCTAAGTGGGACCTTTTCTTACAGAGGTCACCGTACTACCACACAACGGAATTCCTGCGCCAGGCCGCCTATATAAGCGTAGCCGACAGCTCCACCGACAGTTCCGGCCTGACCGCGGAACCAGCGTCAACTACAGAAGACCACCGGAAGTTCGCGAGAAGTAGAAGCCGTCACTCTACCCCGGATCAGGACCAGGCTAAAATTCTCGACGGTCATCTGATAACTGTACCCACATTTGTTTATGGTTTACCAGTTGTTTTGTGTACAGAATAATAAACCTCAAGGAACCGTTAAGTGTAGTTCACCTCAGTGGCGACAAGGTTGGGATAAGAACTCTCGACCATCATGGCTACGCCAGCAGCACCTACGGAATGGCAACAGTTCCTCCAAGGACTTCTACATCAGTTCTCAGCAATGCAGCAGCAATTCGCAGAATTTCAGAGACAACTGATTGCGGAAGTCAGGAATCTCCGCCACCCCACGACCCCGCCTCCG
This sequence comes from Vandiemenella viatica, assembly GCA_031002005.1. Lineage (NCBI taxonomy): Eukaryota > Metazoa > Arthropoda > Insecta > Orthoptera > Morabidae > Vandiemenella > Vandiemenella viatica. Next base: position 70,371,895 of record JARYHS010013630.1, on the reverse strand, counting down.
TTCCCAGCATTCAACGACGACGTCGAGGAATGGAAGACCTACGAGAAGCGCATAAGACAACACTTCGCAATTCATCACATATCCAAGAAGAAGACCAGCGTGCATATTTCCTTTCCTGGAACCAATCGAAGATGTATGTCTTGCTCACCAAACTTCAGCCACAAGACCCCGACACCCTCACCTTCACGACCATCTGTACGACACTGAATGCATACTACAGACGCCGTTACCATGTCGTCGCGGCCCGCGTCGAATTCTATCAATGCCGGAAGAAGCCCGATCAGACGTATCGCCAGTGGGCGGCCGAACTCCAAGGCCTTAGCAGAAAATGTAAGTTTCAAACTCGTCGTTCCCACGAATCCTACGCCGACGACATGGTGCGTGATCACATCATACAGGCTGCACAGATGCCGCATTCCGGCATGACGCCCTCAAGTTAGAGGACCCATCCCTGGAGCAGGTCATCGAACTTGCCTACAAATTCGAAATATCTACGGCCGCAGATCGCCGCCTGGAGTCATGGGCGGATGTGGCCGCAATCCGAACCGACGTAGAGGACACGGAGGACGTCGCCGCCACCCAGAGCTCCCAGTCGCGCTCTTCCCGACACCACAACCGGGTACCGCTTCCTCAGAAGGACATCGAACCGGCCCGTTCCGGCCGGGGCACCAAGTCTCGGCAGCAGCAGTGGATCCCGCAGCGCCGACGCCGCCAGCCCGCTCCGCCTGCCCTCCTGCCCCGCTGTTATCAGCACATGAGAGGGAAAATTGTCGGATCGTTGGGCGAATGCTCACGTTGCGGCAAGGAGGGTACACCTGGCGTTCGTCTGCCGCACCAACAACCACCAATGCCAATCCAGGCTCTCGCCCGCCCAGGGTCTTACCAAAGGACGGGTTTGAGCGGCACACATATGGATATCAATCAGGTAGACACTTCCACAGCATCCAAACTTTTTATCGACGTTACGGTCAATGGCAAGCCTCTGTGCCTACAAGTCGACACAGGAGCAGCAGTCTCATTGCTTAATTATACTACTTATGTGCAAATTGGCTCGCCCCCCCTCCTCGCCGGCCCCCCAAGCGCCTCCTGACATACAACAAACAGGAAATAGCACTCCTGGGACAATTCACAGCAAACGTCATGTATAAGTCTGTACATCGTTCAGTCCCCTTTTTAGTAGTTAACAGTTCTCTCACAGCAGACTTATTTGGACTGGACGCTTTCCGCTTATTCGGATTTTCAATTGAGGATAACATACACCTCGTATCTCAGCATGTTCCTTTTCCTGAAGTGGACGCCCTTTGCACCGAGTTTCAGGACCTGTTCTCACCAGGCGTCGGCTGTGCAAAGGACTTCGAAGCATCACTCCAACTCCGGCCGGACGTACGGCCTCGATACTTCCGGGCACGCCAGGTACCCGTAGCGCTTCAACAACCACTTCAGGAAGAACTTCAACGTCTCCAAGACGAAGGGATCCTCCAGCCGGTGCGGTTCAGCCCCTGGGCCACGCCGTTGGTCATAGTTCAGAAGCCAGGACGCCGCTTACGTCTCTGTGGTGACTTTAAGACCACCGTCAACCCGCATCTGCTGGTAGACGACTATCCACTTCCGAGACCGGACGACCTCTTCCGTAAACTAGCAGGAGGTACCTACTTTACAAAAATTGACCTGGCAGAAGCATACCTTCAAATCCCTTTGGATATCCAGTCCCGACAATACACAGTCATCAACACTCCCTCTGGCCTCTTCCAACTCAACCGGCTCATGTTCGGCTTGGCCAGTGCTCCAGCGATTTTTCAACGGTATCTCGAACAACTTCTCCAGGATATTCCGGGATGCATCAACTATCTCGACGACATAGTCGTCACGGGACCCTCCGCTGCCGAACACATGACCAACCTCCGCCTACTCTTCCTCCGCCTCCGTGCAGCAGGATTGAAATGCAACCTTTCCAAGTGTCAATTTTTTCAACAATCCATTTCCTACCTGGGTCACATCATCGCTCAGGAAGGCATTTCCCCAGCATTTTCCTATGTGGACGCTATTTCCAACTTACCTCGGCCTCAGGATCTACATCAGTTGAAATCTTTTTTAGGCAAGATTTCATACTACAGAAAATTTATACCCTCAGCAGCACAAGTGGCAGCACCCCTGTACCACCTCTGTCGCAAGAATGTCCCGTTCCGTTGGACCCCAGCTTGCGAGACCGCATTCCACACCCTTAAACAGCAGCTCAAGTCCGCAGCATGCCTCATGCCATACACTCCAAACCTCCCCTTGATACTTGCCACAGATGCATCCGATTACGGTGTGGGGGCAGTTCTGTCTCATAAATTACCAGATGGCACGGAACGCCCCGTAGCTTACATCTCCAAAGCCCTATCGGCTGCTCAGCTTAAATATTCTCAAATCGAGAAAGAGGCGCTAGCTATTGTTTTTGCCTGCTCCAAATTCTATTCCCTTTTATATGGGATTTCTTTTCATCTCATTACCGACCAGAAGCCACTCCTATCACTATTTGATCCGTCCACACGTCTGCCTACCGAAACATCCCACCGCATCCAGCGTTGGGCACTATTCCTGTCCCAGTTCAGATATACCATGCATTTCCGTACCACCTCCAGGCATGCCAATGCAGACGCCTTATCCAGACTACCGCAGGGACCCAGACCTTGCCTTCGACAATTCGGAACTTCTTGTGTTCCAGATCGACGATGACATACAAGAAGCACTGAAGACATTTTCCAGTCACGGCCTCAAAAGTCGCTGCAGCCACAGTGGAGGACCCCCTCCTCCGTGTCATCCGACACCACATCCAACACGGTTGGCAAACACGTTCCCCTCCACGCCATCATCAAGACCTCCAGTTCTACTACTCCATCCTCCACCAGCTCTCAGTAGTAGAGGGAGTGCATCTCCGCCACAGAACCAAATTCCCCCCCCGAGGGTCGTCGTTCCGAGATCCCTACAGCCGACAATCCTCCAAACTCTCCACCAAGGACACTGGGGAATTGCCCGCACCAAATCCCTTGCCAGACGCCATGTATTCTGGATCGGCCTTACCTCGGATGTCACGGAGATGGTGCGGCGCTGTACCATCTGTGCCCGACAACTGCCCCGCCCCCCTCAAAAGTTCCTTTCCTGGCCGGCACCATCCGGACCCTGGGAACGTATTCACCTCGACTTCGCTGGCCCATTCCTAGGCCACCAGTGGCTCTTAGTGACGGATGCCTTTTCCCACTTCCCATATGTCGTCCGTTGCTCCACAATCACCACAGAGGTCACCATTTCAGCCCTCACGAAAATCTTTTCCATCGAAGGATTACCATACGCTATCGTCACAGATAACGGACCGCAATTTCGAAGTCGGGAATTCCTATCCTTCTGTACCGCCAACAATATCCAACACCTCCTCACCCCGCCCTTCCACCCCCAATCTAACGGGGAGGCGGAACGGCTAGTCAGAACATTCAAAACCCAAATGACCAAATACACCACAAGTCACAAACTCGAAGAGGCATTGACACTCTTCCTCAGTTCCTATCGAACCACTCCAGTGGGGGCTAAAAGCCCGGCGGAATTGCTGCATGGCCGCCAACCTCGCACTCTCCTCCATCTCCTCTTACCCCCTCCCAAAGTACAGGTACCTTCGGGCCCATTCCGTTTCACCCTGGGCCCGCGGGTTTGGCTCCCGGGCCGGTTGGCTTCCGGGGGTCATCCAGCGGCCCCGGGGCCGCCAACTGTTCGACGTTAGCCTGGATGGCCGGGTAGTGCGACGCCATCGAAACCAACTACGTCCCCGCTACCCCACGGCACCGTCCTCTTCCACCACGGCACGGCCATCCACTTCTTCCTCTCCTTCCCCGCCCCCTCCACCACTCCTGCCGTCTAACCGTTGCTCAGGGACAGTTACAGCGCCACCAACGACGCCACAACCTGTCGGTCGCTCCGACACCCTTCAGCCGCAGCCTCTCGACCACCTGCGGGGACCATCTTCAGCGCCCCTCGTACAGCCCCCGGCCATCGATGCCGACGAACCGATGCCGTTAGCTCCGCAGGTACCTCCATCACAACCTGCACCACGACGCAGGTCGGCACGCATCGCCAGGGGAACAGCTCCGTACTCCCCCGGAGGTAGCCTTCATAGTCTGCTCCAGGGCGCCGCGGCAGACGACCTCGCAGACGTCGCAGACATCGCTTCCCCCCCCCCCCCGGAGGGAGGTATGTTCAGTCTGCCAGTAAAGGCCCCTGCCAGGCAGACCTCACACACAACGCGCCTGCACGCCGGGATACATATACGACTCCAAACAGGCGCAGAGGCATCAAAACAAACCAGGAAAATAAATAGAATCATCTAGAGGCTAAGTGGGACCTTTTCTTACAGAGGTCGCCGTACTACCACACAACGGAATTCCTGCGCCAGGCCGCCTATATAAGCATAGCCGACAGCTCCACCGACAGTTCCGGCCTGACCGCGGAACCAGCGTCAACTACAGAAGACCACCGGAAGTTCGCGAGAAGTAGAAGCCGTCACTCTACCCCGGATCAGGACCAGGCTAAAATTCTCGACGGTCATCTGATAACTGTACCCACATTTGTTTATGGTTTACCAGTTGTTTTGTGTACAGAGTAATAAACCTCAAGGAACCGTTAAGTGTAGTTCACTTCAATAGTATTTATTATTTGGTCACTTACCACACACATAAATATAACCTAAAATTGGCAAGTTTCAGGACTAACTTTGTCTAATGTTAATGTTTTGTGTTTCTATACATCCTTTAGATTTAGTTAGTTTTCTTAATGATAGCCATTTCAAAAATTTCTGAAAGTACTTCGAACTTCATGAATTTTCCTGTTTTTAAATCCGGTCACCACAATCAGATGACCAAAAATTAGTCAATTTATCATCATAGTTTACAAAGTATATTTTCTACGACGATAGCAACTACCTTGATACTTCATGAAAACTTTTCTGCTCAGCAATAGTTACCTCTAGCCACCACCCGAATATGAAATCTATGTTTACCTATAGGTTTTTTTTTTTTGTTTTTTGTTTTTTTGTTTTGAAGTTACAAGGGTTAGTAGAAATCATACCTTTCTCACAATACTATAATAAATAATCATGCCAAAAACCGTTCCCTGAATCTAATAAAACTGCACAGTTTTCTTTTTTGATCAGCCTTCTTTACCAATAACCGCAATTTGTAAGCAACAGTGTCTTTTAATTACTACAACCGACACGTAAATGAACAGACAAATAGTCAACAGTCTTGATTTCCTTCTGTCATCAGTTAGATTTCATTAATATATTCAACAATTTTTCACCACTCCTACAATCTTTAATGATCTTATAAATGACGCTCTCCCTTACTAATAGTTTCAAAGAAAAAGCTTTTCATAATGTTAGGTTGGACAAGATGTTCAAAATTTTAAAGAAGTCGGGACTAAAATACCTAGATAGAAGAATACTTTATAATGTTTATAAAAATCAAGTAGCTATAATAAAAGTAGATAATCGCGAGAGACACGCATTAGTTAAAAGGGTGTAAGACAAGGTTGTAAGACAAGGTTGTAGTATGTCCCCATTAATATTCAATTGGTATGTAGAAGAAGCAATAAAGGAACTGAAAAAAGATTTGAATGTTCAAGGAGAAAAAAATCAGTATGCTATGATCTGCGGATGACATTGTAGTGTAAGCAGAACAGGTTAATGATATCGAGAAGTTACTGACTGTCATGAACAAAATACTGAAGGAAGATTTTGGACTAAATATAAAGAAAAGCAAGACAAAACTGATGAATTATAGCAGGAATGATACCAATAATAGTAGATTAAATATAAAAACAGGGTCGGATGCCATAGAAGAAGTTAGTTAATTATACTACTTAGGAAGTAAAATTACAACCAATGACCGAAGCTCTCAGTTTTTCCGTTTGAATCTTGAGGTGGCAGATGGCTCTCCACCCTAAAGATGGGCCTATTCTCAGGGATGTCAGGAAGAACGACAAGGAAGAGAGGCATGACCTCATTGCTTCCCGGGCGGCGCAGCTGAACCACTGTCTGGACATTGAAGCCCATATCTTTCAATTCCAGCTTGATGTCGTAAGTGGCTATAGCCCGGGGAAGTGGCACTGCTCCAATAGGGAAAGTATATAGAGGAATGTTGCTAGCTTGCAACATCTCCGTGGCTGCCATAGTCTTCAACGGTTGTGAATGTAAACTTTATTTTGGCCCCACCAGCCGACTTGTCTGAGAAAAGGTTCTTTGCGACGTCGCCCACTTTGTCGTGCAGAGTTTTATAATTCGCTTCGAACTGCACAATATTTGGTGGAATATGCGCATTTTTCGTAATCTCTTGTGAGTTGTCCTGTATTGCTTGAAAAGAATTGGTTATCTCCATCCTTTCCGGGTCGAGCGTTGGTGGTGGCATGGCTGTACGGCGAGGGAAGATAAAACCCTCATCATCTGGTAAGTGTGGTTATCCTCATTGCTCTTGGGATTATGGGAACGACGCCCTCTTACTCCATTCCGCCCGGTGACCGAGGCTGCAGTATTGTCAGTGGCTTCCATGATCTTCTTATTTTGTGCCTTAGCTTTCTTTGGTTTCTTGACTGTTCCTAGTTTCGTTAATGTTGGACTGACTCCAGTAGATTTGCGCACCTCATTCTTTCTGTAGGTATTGGCACTTGTCTGTTTATTGTGTGTCCTCTCTGGTGGAGTAGTGAGACGCTTTCTTGATGTTAAATCATTACTCACCGAGTACACGTCACCGTGTATATGCTGACTGTTAAACACAGCGGCTTGTGTAGCGTCTTCATCCAATTCCGTCGTCTCACTTGTCACAACGTCCGCTGGCATTGAGGCGCTCGACCTGCCTGGCGCGGATATGTAGGGATGCCTTTTATCGTCACCCATCCGTGCGACTCCTCTGGTCACGTACTGATGGGTGGCAGAGCTTAATTCTCTGCCAGCAGTCGCGAATACTACCCAGTTATTCAACTTCGACAAACAACACGTAATTTCTTGTCACTTTCGTGAACAGTAACTACCGATAACAATCATACATTCAGTCAAAATGCGGACACGTAATAATCACAATGACTCACACTCATATACTGATGTCAACTATATATGATCACAGCTATAACTTAGTTGAAACCGATCTTATACGCAGTGAATCAATCTCTATCAATAAATTATTACTATTTTTTTTTTTTTTCATTCCTCCCAGCTGAAGGCTGCGAGGCGGGCTGCTGGAGAGTCGCGAAGACTCTTTTCAGCCAATCTACTCTACGAGGAGGGAAAGGGGATGGAAGGTTCGGCCGTGGCCTTCTCGGGAACCATCCCAGCATTCGCCTAGAGTGGTTGAGGAAAACCTCAACCAGGATGGCGGAACGAGGTTTGACCCTCGTCCTCCCGAATGATAGGTAGGAGGCCGATAACGGCCTCTTCCCATCTCGGTGTAAATTAGAGCCTTTTTTTTACGATTTCATTCCTCCCAGCTGAAGGCTGGGAGGCGGGCTGCTGGAGAGTCACAGGAGACTCTTTTCAGCCAAACTACTATCTACGGGGAGGGAGGGGGGATGGAAGGTCGGCCGTGGCCTTGTAGGGAACCATCCCAGCATTCGCCTAGAGTGTCTGAGGGAAACCACGGAAAACCGCAGACAGGATGGCCGAACCGAGTTTAACCTCGGTCCTCCCGAATGGCAAGTGGCAGTGCGAAATCGCACTGCTCAAGCCTCGGTGTAAATTAGAATATATATATATATATATATATATATATATATATATATATATATATTGTAATTTCATTCATTCCCCTTAATGGAGGGGAGGCGGGCTGGCAGCACACATGTCGTGCTCTTCAGCCAAATGATAATATGTTTTACAATAGATTTTCGTAAAGGAATGTTTACACTTTTACAAAAATAATACAGTAGATTTGCATTAAGATGTAACATGATCAGAGTTATAGTTTTGTACAACATTTTGTTTGCTTTTCTTGCAGATTTGTGGCTAGTAGTAGGCGATTTTGATGTCATTTACAGAGTGGGGTAAATTTTTGTTCTCTTCTCTTGTTGAGGTATGATAGGTGGTCGATCTCTGTGGTGGGTTATAAAAAGGATATATTGGAGGTGCAGTGTTGGTGGGATTTGTTTGTAACAGGAGGGGAGATGAAGTGGTTCTTTAAGTAGGCGGTGAGTTATAGGATTTTTCTTTAGAAGGCTATTGATAGCATATTTTAGCCGGAGAGATTCTATGTGGATCAGTATGTCAGGAAAACGCATTCTGGTATACAGTTGTTGGGTAGGAGAAGGTAGTCTTATTCGGTAGGCGATTCGGAGGGCGTGGCGTTCTATTATTTGGAGTCTATTATAGAAGTGATCAGGGGCGGATAGGCATGAGAGGTGACCATAAGTAAGGATGGGGCGGAGAAATGCTTTGTATGTATTTATTATGACCTTGCTATGTAGTCCCCAGGATGTTCCAGTAAGTAATTTTAAAAGGTTTAGGCGGGTTTGGGCTTTGGAGGTGATAGTTCTAAGATGAGGTCTCCATGTAAGACGTCGGTCGAGGGTGATTCCTAGGTATGTAACTGTGGGTTGTAGTTGGATGGGATGATTGTATATGGTTATGTTAAAATCAGCGAACCTGTATCTTTTACTAGTTTTTCAAAAAATAATGGCTTGTGTTTTATTGGGATTAATTATTAGTCGCCAGCGGTTGCACCATTTGACGAAGCAGTCTAGTATGATCTGTAGGGCTTTCTCCGACTGTTGAAGGGTTTTATGAACGGCGAGGTAGGCGGTGTCATCGGCGTACTTAAGGATATATGTAGGTGGTGCGGGAATGGGTATATCGGTTATGTACATGATGTATAAGAGGGGCGACAGGACAGACCCTTGGGGGACACCTGCGGTCATGGTGAAGATGCGGGAAAGAATGTTGTTTATGGAAACGAAAGAGGTACGGTTGGTGAGGAAGGAAGCTATTGTGCGAATGTAGGTGATAGGAAGGGCGAAGGTTTGCAATTTGAAAATGAGGCCAGCGTGCCATACTCGATCAAAAGCCTTTTCAATATCTAATAGTATAAGTATTGCTGATCTGTGGGTGTTGATGTGGGTGGTCAGAAGGTGCATAAGTCTGAGGAGTTGATCTTGGGTCGATAGGTTTGGACGGAAGCCACACTGGGCGGGGGATAGGAGAGAGTGTTGTGATAGATATTTGTGGATACGTCGTGATAGTATGGTTTCAAATGTTTTGCTGAAGGCGGAGGTTAGGCTGATGGGGCGATATGAATTCAGATCTGATGTGGGTTTGTTAGGTTTGGGGAACATAAGGATTTTTGAAGATTTCCATTTTGGGGGATAGATGCCAGAGTATAGTACGTTTGTATATAGATGAGCTAGAAGTTGATGGAAAGAGCGGGGTGCTTCTTTGAGGTGGCGATAAGTGATTGAATCTGGGCCCGGGGCAGTATTTTTCTTAGTGCTGAGGACGGATAGGATGTCATTAGCTGTGATAGGGGTGTTAAGTCCAGTACGGCTGACGGTTTGAATGTAGTTGAAGTCGGGTAGGAGGGGAGGTGATGTAGGGTTGGCACGCTGTTCGATGATAGGGGAGTCTGTGTAGTCGAATTTGGGGTCGTTTGGGACAGTGTGGATGGTTTCAAGTAGGTTGGCGAAGAGGTTGGCTTTTTGAGTGTTGTCGGGGACAGGAAGGTTGTTGTGGAGGAGGGGGTAGTTGGGGGAGCGTTTGAGACCAGTTAAGCGGCGGAAGGTGGACCAGTATTGGGAGGAGTTTTGCGAATATTTTTGGCTTAGTTGGTTGCAGGTGTCCCTCCATGTGCGTCTTTTCTGAGCGGCGATACAGTTGCGGACTGTTCGCTGGAGTTATCAGTGGAGGGTGAGTAGCTGACGGTCATGGGTTCTTAGGTAGGTGCGGAAGAGGCGACGTGAGATATGAAGAAGTTGAAGGGCTCTTCTGGATAGTGATGGTTTGTGAGGGGTGATAGGAGTCAAGGGGATATGAGCGGCAGTAGCGTCTGTGATTGTACGTTGGAGGTATTCGGCGGTTCTAAGTAGGCTGTCTGCGTCTATGATATTTGGGTTGTCTGTCGCTATCTGGTCGTCTATGTATTTCCTGTAGTCTTTCCAGTTGGTTTTATTGTAGTTTTGAATATATCTATGGGGTGTGGAGTTTGGTGGGTGCGGGGTGTGGGGGGCATTGTACTGGATGGAAAGCATAATGGGGAGGTGATAACTGCCGATTGGATCGAGGACATGAAGGGTGGAGCGGGTTAGTATATTGGGAGAAGCTATAACTATGTCAGGGGTTGTGTTTGATTCGGGACGGGTGGGTAATGGGATGTTAATGATGTCACCTCTCATGGCGGTTAGGATGTTATGAAATTGATGAAGTTCTTGCTGGGTGCGGCTATGGATATTGATTTCTGCCATGATGATGTATGAGCTGTAATGTTTATCTATATATGATATAAAATTTAAAGGGAGGGGAACACCGGGTCGAATATATATGGTGACAAGGGTGACTGTGAGGGATTTGAGAAAGATTGTGACTATGATATGTTCAGATGGATGGTTGAGTGGTGGGTGTATTTTGATGGGGATATGATGCTTATAGCCAATGGCCACGCCCCCGCGCGCTATAGGTGCTGGGTTGTCGGTTCGGGTGAGCTGGTAGGGTGACATACGGATGTGATGGTGGGGTTGGAGGAAGGTTTCATTGAGCATAAAGCAATGGATGTTGTGTTTAGCGAGAGTATGCAAGAGGAGGTTTTTGTTGGTTGGGAGTAATCGGATATTATTGAAAAGTATATTGTGGGAAAGTGGCATATTAGGAATAGTTCTAGTTGTGGAGTTGGTGGGTTTAGACGAGGGTTTCTAGGGGCAGAAATTGGAAGTGGGCGTTATTGTGAGAGTAGGTGGCGTTTATTTGTATTCCAAATACTGCTTTTGCTGCAATTGAAATTTGCGCCAGGGTGTGTTCACGGGAGAAGGGATTTAGGTTTTGTAATGTGATTGTCATGAATCTTAGGATATCTTCTATGGTCGGTGGAGGACGGATGGAGTTTGTGGGGTGGTGTGGGAGGATCAATGGGTCGGAGGGGTACTGTGAGTTCTGCTTTGGTAGGCGCTGGCTTTGATTTGCATTTAATGGAATAGGTAGGATGGTTTTTGGTCACAAGTATTGCAGGTGGGAGTTTTCTGAAGGTTTGGGCAAGCTTTTAAGAAGTGGTTCTCTTTGCAGTGTGGACAGATAGGGGTGTTCTTGCAGTTTGCCGTGAGGTGGTCATTGTATTGTAGACATCGTGCACACCGTGTGGGTTGGGGGAAGGGGTTTTTGATGGTTCCACTCTATGTTTTTGATGGTAGATTATGGCTCCATTGCTAAGCAGTTGATCAATTGTTGACACGTCTTCAGTTAGAACTCTGATGCATGTAAGTGGGTCCTAAGCTGTTTTTGATTCGGAGGGCTTTTCGAACATGTAGTTCATGTTGAGTTCGGCGACTACCTCTTCTTCAGATATTGTTGGGTCTACTCCTCGGATGACAGCTGTGAATGTAGGAGGTCTTTTAGGAGGGGTTGGTTGTTTTGGTGGGGATGAGGTGACTGTTGTTAAGGTGGCGTTGTCGCCAATGAAGGTAGTCCAATTTTGTTTTTAAGTAATTTAGGGAAGTCTGGTTCATTACTCTTGATGATCATACCGTTTTTAGTGGGGATAAGTTGATGGATAGAAATGTTGGGTATATGTCGTTTGATGAATTTGCTTAGGGTTTTACTGTTCATATATTCAGGGAAGGTCCCTTTTAGTAGGTATGTATGAATAGTCTGTGACGTGGATGGAGGTGATGATGAAGTGTCCATAACTTCGTATGCGGTTGTTGCACTATTGGATAAGGAGGTTTGTGGCGATGGTAATGAGCCACTTTTGATCTGTTCGTAGGGTTTTGCATTATTTCTGGCAGTTTGAAGATAGCTGGTGCCACGTGTGGTTTCTGAACTATCTGTGGAAGATTTTGACGAATGCCTTCAGATACAGCGGGGCAGATGATTGATGAGGAGGTGGTGGTGGTGCTGATGGTGGTTGAAGTAATAACTGAAGATGTAGCCATGGTGTAGAAGTGGGGGCTAGTAGTGACAGTGGGTGGAAGGATGGTAGGGTTGGTGTCTGAAAGGTCCATAGCGTTACCGTACATTGGTGTGTCCGGTGGATGTGCAGCAGTTGGGGAGCAGGCGTAACCAGTTGGCAGGCGAAGTCCGTGAGCAGGCGAAGTCGGTGAGCAGGCGAAGTCCGTGGGCAGGCAAAGTCCGTGGGCACGCGAAGTCAGTGGGCAGGCGAAGCCCGAGGGCAGGCGAAGTCCGATGTCAGGCGGAGTCCGATGTCAAGCGAAGTCCGAGGGCAGGCAGAGTCCGTGGGCAGGGGGTGTCCGCCGGTAGGCGAAAACCGTTGGCCGGCAGGAGGCAACTTTTGCCTCAGATGTGTCAAACTCACTACGGAAAACCTATTCTTTTTCCGCGACGTTTCACAATACGTAATACACTAATTGTTCTAGATAACAGTCTGACAACCAGTGTTGCCAACTCGGAAAGACAGAAAGTCGCTACGGGCAAGACAGAATTCCGCTACATTCCGCTACATGCCGCTACGGCTATCGAAATTCCGCTACAAATAAATAATTATTGCAAAAAATTGTCAGTAAAATCTACCTGTCATGATGAAATCTCTTGTTAATCATAAGACGTGAATTCTGAATAAACATGTTAGATTTCTGCCAGCGTGTATATCGAATACCGGATGATTGAAGATTTATGCTGTTGTTGTCGTAGTGTCGTAGCAGCACCAGTTTTGCTAACGCCTACGACGATATTTTTATCATACCAATGAATATTTCACAAAATAAGATGGAATTCATTAATCGGTTAAATCACATAAGTGCGTAAGAAAGACAATATTGAAGGATTAAATGATGTAAGTTATTTGAAATTATACATATATTATTTACTAATCATTTCAGGCAAAAGTATAATAATAGTGTAACTACAGTCAATCTTAATCAGACGAGGTAAAGGTTTCAGTTTCACTTTCTTTAAACTGATAAATACATTTACCAAATTTCTTAAGATGATCATTGGTAATTGGATAGGTCAAACAACAACTGTTCTTAGTTTGCAAATATATTTTCACTCTTAACAGATCACAGTGTTTGAGGTTTCAAGAGGTTCCTTTCTTTGGTCTTTATATCACCCATCATAGAGAAAACTCTTTCTACTTCTGCATTTCCATGCGGTAACACTAACAACAATTTTGCTAACTTGCAAATGTTTGAAAAAACATACTCCTTCAAAAGTTTTAGTTTCACTTAACGCACACCAAAAACTAACAATGCCGTTTAACTTTAACAACTCTTCTTTTGAAAACTAGTATGGGAGCTTGCCGAATTGTTTACCACTACCTGTTTGTTTATTTTAGATTCAAATCTCGTCGCTATTTCCGAAACGTCACACTTTTTCTCAACATTTTGTTTCAATGCATTACCTGGAACAAGAAATGACATATTCTTAAAGAAGCTGTCGTTCACCGGAAATCTTTTGAAAGATTCACTGACACATTTTGATAAAACTTGACACATACTAGTCTGAATTGCTCCTTGTCCCTTTCACTACACTCTGATAACACTTTCATAGTATGTTCCCCAACATTTACTTGTTCTACATGGAGTAACACGTGGGGATCAAACACGTTCAATTTATCTAAATTGTTCTCACTATTAAAGTGAAGGGGTTTCACGAAGTTCGCAGACAAAACTTCTGACAGATCTGCTTTCAGGATAGAGATCTTGGATGGATACCTTCCGTGACTGAAACATGGCGTTGAACTGATTGAATGTAGGTAAGACATGACTCAAGACTTTGATATAAGGATTTTGAAGATCTGACAAAATCATGTTGCCCACTTGATTTTTGTCCTCAAATGCTGCATCTCTGAACAATTCAACGAGTACATTCCACTGTTGTATGATACGATCAACACAGTCTGACAACGCTAGCCATCTAGTCTTACTTGGACAGATCTTTAATTCAGAAGTATGCATAAACTTCTGAAATTTCAACAAAATGCATTGTCGTTTTGGAGAACGGGAAAAATAGTTATAAATATTGTGCAACATAAGTAGGAATTTCATTTGATGCTGCTGCAGCAACAAGATTTGCTGAGTGACATGTACAGCTGTTTACAAAAACTTCTGGATTGTCATTTACAAGATGGATTTTGAATGATTCATTTTTACCATGCATAACAATGGCGTTATCAGAGCAAAATCCTATTAAATTGTGAACATTTAATTCAAAATAAGACAGACAACTGCTGAAAAGTCTGTAAAAGCCCTTTGGCATTACTATCATCACTACAGATGGGGATTAAGTCAAGAAGTTGGGTCTTAACTTCGTCATGGTGTATGTATCTTGCTAAATCACATAACAACCTATTATTACTGATATCAGTACTCTCATCTATGAGGACCGAAAAAGCATTGTCTTTAAGTTCTTTATTTACATCCTCCTTGATTTTTGATGATAGAACATTTCGAATAATAGCTGTACACTTTGTGCGACTTTGTTGAACATTTTTCGCAATAGCTGAATCCTTAAGATTTAGTTTTGCAACTTTAACAATATGACTGACACACAGAAACTAAGATTATGAGCCGCAACTAATAAACTAAATCTTTTATCTGCTACTGTAGCTTCAGTTTCTTCTGTCTTCAAAATCTGAAAGAAAAAAAGGAAAGAAAAGAACGAGAATTGTATATGTAGTTCAAATAATTGAAATAATATCAAACTATAATCGCAGCAAATTATGAGAAGTTCTGGTGTATCAGATCGGATCGCCTTTCTGATATCACGTTATTTTTTATAAATTAGACATCAACAGACACCGGTATTCAAACAGAGGCCGTCACAATGAGAGGCCCCTGGCTAAGTCATTAATCGCTAAACTCCACGATTATTTACTCAGACGTGGTGCAAATAAAAAACCTAGTTTAATTACCTGAGAAATCTGTTTTGTATTGTCCATGGCTTTCACGTTCTTCAAGTGTCTTTGACTTCCACTATGCTTTACCAGATCACTTCTTTTCGCACCCAATACAACTTTGCAAGCGTTACACCTCGTTTTTTAATTGTCCTCTTTCACTGGTAGTATCCACTTTGAAAAAATATCTTCATTTAACCACTTGTCTGAAAATAACTGTTTTATCGACTTTATTTGACCTGTCGGTAATTCTCGACGGTATTCTCGCGATTTTTTGGGTGTAGAACAACCCGCTTGTTCTGTATCATTCATCATGCATCACTTGTGACTTGCGACAATTAGCAAACTCGTACTGAGGGCCGAGGCAAATGTTTTTAGAACCGAGGAGCAAGCAGGTGCTACAAGAAGAGCGAGGAAATACACTTGCGGGGATTCACAACCAATCTGCCTGTTATTATTGGTTATTCAATTGTGTAACGGTCGGTAATGATTTATTGTGACTGGTTTAGATTCCAGGGAAGACATTATTAACAAAATGAATGATTATTATTAAGAAATTCATTTTCTAAAGTTATAGCAATGAACATAGCAAAATGTCGCTACGTTTTCGACAATTTGCACATTCCGCCGCTCTGTCTCCCGAGAGGTAAAATTCCGCTACGCGTAGCGGAATTCCGCTACGGTTGGCAACACTGCTGACAACTACGAATGTGTCACAACAATTGCGAATAAACAATTAATTCTCACAACAATATCAACAACGATGCGCATATGTTTTTTGCAAGCTGATGTCTGTAAATAAGAACAACTTGGTTTCCAATATATCCTTGGGTGTAAATATTTCGACTGCGAGAAACAACTTATGTTTCGTTATTCCTAATTTTGGCTGTTTGCTCGTTTTGATGAACGGGATCCGCGGACTTTGATTGGATTTCGAATAGTGTACAGCGCATGGATCAGGGAATATAAAATGGGGCATGTTTCATTTTCATGCGAAGTTGGAACTCTGAGAAATTCTGGACAAACGTTTGCACAAATTAGTTTCCATTTTTTTTTGTTGAACATGATTTACGTAAAAATTACTGCCCGGATATATTTACTTATGTCAGTGGAAATGCGTTTCGTGATTTCAGCGTACGAGCCCAACCATATTAGTCCCCCCCCCCCCCCCCAGCTGAGTTGTGTGTTAACTGTGCTATAAGCAGTTTAAGAGAGAGGTCCTTACTTTAACTCGCCAGTTGAACGAAGTCGCTGGCAGCAGTAAGTGACTTTATTAGCTCCCTCTAAGAGTTTTATTGCTCTTTACGACAAGACACAAACGCTATACCATTGCTTTACATCAGCTTCCCGACGTAGGCTATATGCAACCTCTGCCTTTCAATCAGTCCATGGAATTGTAAAAGAACATTTTTTAATTCAGCTCATTAGTGTGGTATTTCTTCTATTCGTAAATAATGACAATAAAATTTAAATAAAATCTTATTAAAATAAAAATAAATGGACTGTAAGTTTCAATTCAACGCATATGACAGAGAATCACTCGAATTCATTTTTCATGTTCGTTTTACTTGTGATATTTAAGCTATTTACAGCTTTTAACTATATTGTAACTTATGAAATATTACTTTCCGAACACCGAATCTTTACTTTTATGTTTCGCTATGAGACACTAGACTGTCTTTGAAAATCTTACAATAGATATCTGGCGGTACAGAGATCTTCAAATAAAAATAAATTTTCTCTCAACAGAGAGTCTGCTTCGAACAATATCATGAACACGTATCATCATAAAACACATTTTCATCCTTCGACAAAAATGACTTAAATATTTTCACCTTCACTGAAGACCTTTATCAAAGTCCTTGCGTTATGAAAAAGTAATATTTAAAAACCTTTAACTAGATGTTAGTAAAGTATCTTCGTTTTGATACTTTCCTACATCCTCAGAAATATCATTACCGCATTGGTTTTATTTCTGTGTCATCTATTATTATTAGTACTTGGATGGCCGAGCTTCACTCGGCGTCTTTCGATTTCTGTTCGGTATGCAAGATTTCATGTGAAGTATGTGAGAAATTAATTTTATCTATATACAAGAGTTGCTCATATAATAGTAGTAGAAGATTAGATACATAAACAATATATATTATAAGAAACAAACTTAGTCCATAACCCGATGGTTGGTTGGATCCTCCAGAAGGAGGCCTACTAAGCCATTGTATCAGATATAGGACTGCCTGTTTCTTTCCTGTGGGACCTACAGTTTAACGTAGGATTTGAACCCGAGACCGGAGCCACTAATCACATTTGAACTGCCAGACCGCTTCATGTCTGTTATAAATTCAATATATTTCATACCTGCATAAGATCAGCAGTCCGTTAAATAAAATTCATAAATTCACATAGTTCAACATTTATGGTTTTTATTCATTTTCACTTTACGGTTATAATCCAAATATATAAAGCCGCTTCAAGTTTTCCACTACTTCAAATTTCTAAGAGATGACGTTGTAAAACAACATTGTAAAATATACAAGTTTCTGTTAAATTGCGTTTTTTCTTCCAGACATTTGCTTACTGGTGCCTCAGACTTCTACGAGATGGCGTTAGAGCCCTTTCCGAGATAACAAATGGAAGAAATGCTCGTGTTTTGTAAAATTGTTTTTTTTTTTTGTTTTTTGGGGGGGGGGGGGGGAGGTGGAGGGGGGGAAGGGGAAGACAACTATTAAGGCAAGACGTTATTTACATATAAATTTCATTCAAATCGCAAGATCAGATTCCAAGATCCCAAATGTATTCAAGAATTGCTGCACAGTTCCTTGCTGTAGTCAAAGAGAAACTAATTAACATCAGTAGGCCTACTGGAACCCGAAACTTCTACGAGATGGCTTTTGAGCCATTTCCGAGATACCGTTTACAAGAATTACTCGGTATTTGTTTTCGCAGGAAAGACTCCTATTTATATAAACTTGAAAAGCAAAACGTTATCTAAATATGAAATTTCATCCAAATCGTTACAACTGTTTCCGAGATACCAAATATATGCAAGAATTGCTCTTTTAAAGATACGATATTTGCGAATGGACCTTATTGGACCTCGCAAAGCTTCTATCCTTATCATCGCTTGTAATTAAGGATTTGTCAAGTGTTTCCACTGGATAGTTAAAACCAGGGATTGTCAGTTCCTGGTGCAATGGGGAAAGCTTAAGGTTTCTCTAAATAAAGTTTCTTTATTAGCGATAACTTAGAGGTGTCGTCACCTGCGTTTTCAAGATACGAGACAATAAAAAAGGCTAGATTGCTCCCTGCGCTAATGTAAGATTTGAGCTTATGAGCCAGTACGTTCGTTAATCCTCATGACCTGCCCATCATAACATGTCCCTGACGTATGTTGGCTGGTTGAGTGACTTGTACGTACGCCCCAGCCGTTGCGCTTGTGTCGTGTTTACCGCGGGGCTGGTGTTTGAGCGCTCTGGGAATCGCATTGTGGCCCAGCCTAGACGCCATTGTCCCAGCCATCCGTTATCCCTAAGCTGGCACAAAGTCATTCTAACTGAAATAGCGCCATTTCGGTGATCGCCGGAAATTTATCTCGAGATGTGGCTGTAAGACCAAACCATCTACTGAACTATCGGCAATGAAATGGCGCAAAGTCAATCACGGGAAATAGCGAGAGATTGGATTTTGATACTCCAGCATTAGAGATAAACGTAAGGAAAATAACAGCGTCACGAACAAAACGGCATGCCCCTACACTTTTCGAATACTGAAATATTTTTCGAACATCAAACATTATTAACCTTAACGATTTTAGCGAAACGGAAAATGGCGAAAAGCTGTCAGATCAGAGAATAATGAACCCAGACTTGCTCTTTTCTTTTTTTTTTTTTTAAGAGAATTTTTTCGGTGTACCCGATGTTTGTGAGCTGCTGTACATCCACTATCACACATACCTGTGCGTGATAAAGAGACAAATAGGGACAGTAGAGTTTTTCTACTTAGAATTTCTGCGGAACGATATTCTGGAGATGATGATACTGGAGTGACCAGCTACTAGAAGCTGCCTGTCGTAGCTAAATCAGCCATATGAAGTGAGTGATCCCATTCCTTGATATCGAGTACAATCTTGATTTTGTGTTGGAGTGCAAAGTCTTATAACAGAGACCATGTCACTTGTTCCCGGTATTCGGATCGAAATAGAAGAACCATCCCGCCCCCCTCCCCCTTCTTTCTTGACTACCAAACATGAATACCTTCCGCTATTTTATACGCACACTTTCCACACATTCAGAGATTTTGTACTATTCCATTCCCAGCTCTGGCTTGTTGTAAGTGCTTCATATTGAAAGAGTCATGTTTTGTCTCCTGTTACACTGACTGCTTGACATAAAGTCCGGATCCATAACAGCCGCTCTTTTCAAGTCCCTTCAGTACTCCACTCTGCAGTCCTCTCGTTATTTGGTAAGTATGGGTGGAACTAACGGACAACAGACTTTCCGCCTGCCTGCTTTTCGATAAAATGATTAGTAAATTTCAGTTATCTCCTCAAATGAACACAAGTCTGTAAGAATTGTATTCCTTCCACTTATTTTCAGTTCTGACACTTGGACCTGGCATTTGGGAAGAAGTTGGTTCTAATCCTCGTCCGGCCATTCAGACTTTGGTTTTACTTGGTTTCCGAAATCATCCATCCAATACCGGAATAGTTTCACCGAAAAAAAAGTGATTTCGTCTTTTAGTTGCAGGGGATAAAAACGTTGCACTAAAAGGCAGACTTACAAAAAGAGCAACTTGTTACAAATTCATATCGCAATGCAAATTATTTCCTTAGTAGTGCCGAATCCCATCTTTTATTTGTTGAACAGATAGTCAAAAAATTAGGTGTGGTATTTACAATAATAAACACACAGAAAACCCTTTCTTTCTTTTTTTAAAAACAAAATTACTTGAAATTGTATCGCCAGGAGTTTTCGAAGGCAACTGTAGACAGCATAAGTAGCTGGTTCAGATGTAAGCACGATGAAACGAAACCAGATATTTTCTCCGTGCATTTAACTATCTTAACACTGTTGTGCACTGCTCCTAAGTAATAGATTCGGAACACTGTTAAAAAGAGAACGTGTTTTGTGATGAGAGATACGTACCGCAGTCACAATCTTGCAACCATATTTATTTTTTTTTTGTATTTTACGTATCCATTCAGTCACACGTTATTGCGGTTATATTTTTCTTAAGATATTATTATTAAACACAACAACTAATAAAAGCATTCCTGCTACTGAATATTACGAAGATTGCATCTGTAGGTAAATGAGTCCTGACCAAGTTCAAAAGGTTTTAAAAAAATGTTATTTAATTTAACTTATGACATACTCAACAGTAATACCATTTGAATGATGTAATTAATACGTTTTTTTTTTTTTTTTTTTTTTTTTTTTTTTTTTTTTTGAAATTTTAATAAGATTGTCATTTTTCAACAGGTATTCTGTTAATAAAACGCGTTATGTTAATATAACTTTATGTATTTAGAATAATTTGTTACCCGTTTTCTATGCTTCATTCTTCGCCTTATATATATATATATATATAATATCAACTGTTAATTATGATTCAAAGAAAAAAGGTGAAAAGCAACAGTTGTTTTTTTTTCACGTAGCTGTCAAAAGCTGGTGTTTATCTGTAAGATTGAGGCGAATTTACAGCAAATATGAATACAAGAAATTATTAATATTTCATCAATGCAATACCCCCTCTTTCGGAAAATAAAGACATCTAAAACAACATGACATTTAGAAATGAAATAAATGTACTGAAAATATTATATGCAATTTTAACAGTTCCTTGTAGTGACTGTCCAACTTTAACCTGTTACAAACAGAGAACGATCATTTAAAAATTGTTATGTTATACTGATTAAACAAGCATGAAATAAAGGGCGCCAGAATGCTTCAGAATTTTCATTCATAAAATAAGTGATTGTACAGGGTATCGTCCGTCTTGGCTTTTAAACTAGTAGCTCAGTTAATTGTTCAGTGGAGAGGCTCGTAATAGTGCAAGTCTCCGTACCAAGGCTGCTGAGGAGCATGAACTCAATGAACCAAAAATGCACACACTGTCTTTGTTTTGGAGAAATGCGTGGCCATTTCATGATGAGATGCCTTGGAACAGCGAAGGTGGTTATGATGCTATAAGATCTTGAATCTATTAAAGCTGGCAGTCGCTTGACAGAACTTATATAGATGTTAAGTCGGACAGTGCCATACTGTCTGATTACGTTAAATTGAAACTGCTCTCTTCATAGGCTGGTAACGTAACGCTCCGTCTGTTCGTCGATCATGCCACTCATCCTTCTTTTTCTCCTTCTATCTTCACCAAGCCACGCCTCTTTCAGCAGTACTCGGCGATATGGGAACAAGACTCATAGGATTTTGGGACATGTGTTAGTTTTAATATTGTTGATTGGCTCGCTAAGAAATTCTCTCATCTGCAGGAAAGCTTTATTGGCTGCAGCCGTATATATCTCTTCGGGAATAATAGGCACAACTGGCGAGTCTTTGGTGCCTCCTGATTCGAAACTTCCCGGCCATTCGAAAGTCAATGTCCATTGTCAAGGCTGGCATTTTGTTTTTCTGTGGAGCCCTCAACCCTTCACTTGTGGCTCTCGGGGGAATACATGGTGGCTGAGGCCATCAGACTCTCACTCTTTATTATTCGGGTGAGGCTTGCCTATTCTGCGGTGTCGCCATGAATAGAACACGTTGGGTACGATGAACATTCCCTCCGCTCGTGCGGTGAGCTACCAGCTCGAAATGTTACATATGCGCACATTTCATATAATATTCGCCACTGTCAGTATTTTAATATATTACAATTGTGTATCTGACCCATTTGTGTACTGAATTTCACATTAATATTAATATAAGATACCTGGCGACACCTTTGTTATTAAGGTAAAAACGTAAGATACATTATGTTGCTCTCAGTTTATATGTTTCTTTAATTAGTGGCGAAAACTTTTACAATAATGTTGAAGTCGTATTAATGTATTTTCATATATGACGTTAGTATACAGTACAGCAAGTGTTGAACTGAAGGTACAGAACGTCTCTCTTAATGCAGCGACTACCATCAATACAGAAACCTTTCATGCATTACACGAAGAGACGCTCAATTCATGTAACGAGTGTGAGTTACGTCCACCAGGAAAACACTAATGAGCAGGCGTGGACCCAACACGGGAAACGAGAGACTACTGTATACTTAGTAGGCTGATAGTGTTCCTATTAAGACGCGTTGTAATGAACGTAGTTACTAGCACGAAATTTCTTGCAATACCATATTGTAGACCGTAGGAGAGTGTTTAGCCCAAAGCAGGCGTCATTACTGGTGCAAGACCATTAAATAAAATATCCTCAAGACGCAGATTCCGCCATTGTTTCCAGGACTTGTTAAATTTCGTTTCTAATTGTTTGTTAACATCTCTCGCTACGGCTCAAAGTAAATAATAGGATTCCCCACAGTAGCTTCATTACAGTGAAAATGGTCGCTATTTTTCTTACCGCTTACTCGCTGAGAAAACATTTGAGTAATAAATTTAATTTATTATTCGAATAATGAGCAAGCAGCAAGAAAACGTAGTAGCGGGTTCAAGCGAATGGCCTTAAAGGCCTAAACGGAAAGGGTGGAACCTCTGGCGGCCTTTTCTAGTGTCGCAGCCTGCGGAACATCGTATAAAACTGAGTGCCGTTTATATGAAAGTGGAATGAAAGATAATTGAATTTATAAAAAGCCGGGTAGAGGGGAGCGAGGACTTGGGCTTGTGCTGCCCCTCCCCTATCCGTTTTACGGCTCCATAAAACGTACCTGCCACTTGCACGCGCTAATGGTGCTTCTTGCATCTGCCGTGATTATAATACGCTCTCCGTAGACAAGCTAAAAATAGTTTACGGGCAATTAAGTAACTTTCATCACTGCGTGAATTTATTTTCCTTAGCACTCCGGCAAGACTCCTTTAATTGCCAAGTAATTGCCCCCCATTTTTACTTTGCAATTATATTGGCCTGTTCGCAACATTTATATCGTTGCTAATAAACAGGTTTCCTCCGTTTGAAAACTAATAATTTTTTCCATCAACTACAGAAACGTTGTACGGCGCTGTACTCTGTACTTTGTTTGATCTAACAACTTGCTGTGTGGTGGGTAACCGTTAACGCTATGGTCTCGCAATCGGGAGGACGTGGGTAAGAATCCCCGTCTGGGAATCCAAATTTGAGCTTACCATGGCTTCCCTAAATCATTCCAGGTGAATGTTGGTATGCTTCCTTAAAAAGGCCATGACCAAGTCCTCCCGAATGCGGGACTGCAGCGTTATCTCTCAGGAACCATGCCCGGTCTATAGACTTACATAAGAGAATGAATCTGTGCGATGTGGAAAGTGGTCATTGTACAGCAAACTCAACAATTTGCATACACCAGAAGATTCACTGTAGGAGAATAATCATTGTACTAACTATAACAACTGCATTTCTACAAGATACAGCCAATTATTTTGTAGCACCAGTGATTAAAATTCTTCTGTGTTGTAGAAATTGTTATAAACTAAAAATTCTTTAAATTTTTCGGGAGTTTTAGCTAACGCCCTTTTGTTTAAGATCTGTTTGGAATTTGTTTGAGATATGTATCTCTGAATAAATAACTCCTTTTCTAACAACTGACAACTCCCTGTGTTCCTTTTTGAATATTATTTTTACTTCTAGTGCCATAATTCTATATATTAGTAGCAAATACACAGATATAATTTTGCCGATGTATATGGTAAAATGAAAAGAAAATGTTTCCACCACCTGATAAATGTAACACGGAGCTCTAAGAGCATAAGTAAGCAAAATATAGTAAAGGGAAATGAAATGTATTAAGGAAATAAACATAATTTGGGCGAAATCAGTGATTACCACGAAACTAAGAAAATGATTAAGTATAAAAGAAATACTTAAATCAAAAACTAAAACACAGCGGATAAGAACGAAGAATGTGGGTAACGATGGGCAACAATAGAAATTCTTAGTTTGTGAATAGAAGGAAGATTAAAAAAAAAATAAAGAATGAAAAGGTTCTCGCTATTGTAGAGACAGAAAGTATGAAAATGGTAAGGGATTCTTGTTGTTCACCAATATATATTTGTGGCTTTTCCCTTATAAAATTATAAATTAGTATAAAAATAGCGGTATTTACTTTTCTTTCGGATCTATATTGTAGGTCCAAATTCATTACCTATACGTCTGGTACCAGGTCTAACATTCACGCTGTAAAATCACCTGAAAAATAATAATTTAGTATACCGTCAATGACACAACCGTTTTTCTATATCTCTCTGGCTTCTTCAACAAACTACCATGCTTCCTTAAATATCAACTCAAATAATTTATTCAAGATTTACATTTCGTCATCTACATTATTTAGTACTTGACTTTTGTGTGCTTACGACACACATCGCTCCATTCATACAATAATTAATAACAATTTATTCATACAATCTTGCTTCTTCATTGCCCTCGGGCTAATACTTTCAAAAACGTTTAGAAGATGGTGCAGTCCACCAGTCTTCCTACCATGATTCGAACTTCTTCATTCTCTTTCTGTAACCATCTTTATTGAGAACTGTCAATCATAGATCCTCCTCCTGAGGCTTGACGCTCTTTGTCCTTTAAACTCAAATATCAGAGTCAGTTTATAAATCACAAATGTTTTATAAATGTACATATGATTTTAATATTAAATTTTATGAATATTGAGGCCATGTACCTTACAAGCTTTATGAAAAGGAGTCGAAGATAATAATGATACATTAGTGGTCCTGTTAGGAAACCGCGCTAAAACCCAGAAGAAAGTCATCTGATAAAAAACGCTAAAGGGGAAAATTCTACAACAGGAACAAATTGGCCAGAATTGTGCCACAGAAGTCTAAGATAAAGCAGTAGATCTGTTTCTTAACATTTTAACAGCTTTTGTAAAAAACTGAACGCAGAAGAGGTGGTGCCAATTGATCTGATTTTTTGAAATTGTTTAAAATTCTAGTATGTAAAATACTAAAAAAAATTATTCAGACAAACACCTACAGGCTGTTAGAAATGCTTATATATTCCCAAAGACATCACTGAAGAAATCCTGAACTAACGAATTTGGTAATTATAGAGCTATGTTATTAAGTAGAATAGTGCACAGAATAACAACACTAAGTGTAACGAATTTTACAGAAAGACAAATTTGGTTTAAGAAAAATTAGAACAGCAAGACAAAGCATGTTGTATTGTCATTAATATTATAAGGAAAAGAATGGGGACGTAATTAAAACATTTGAGGACTGAATATAAAGGTTTCGACTATTTTAATTTATTTGAAGACGTTTTAAACAAATTCTGATAAAGGGATTTAAAATAATTATAAATTATCATCAGAAGATAATTGGCTAAGACAAAGATATAAACTGCCTACGTAATTGGAATTGTGATTAAATAGTTAGGAATATCAGAGAATGTTATTGCTACAATTTGTTGACGATATTGGGCTTGTATCTTATAAGAGTGAAGATGGAGAGGAAGTACAGAACAAAAACACCTAAAATAAAACATACAAAAGTAAAAAAATAAAATATACTAAATATTAAATATAGAACATGTAGCTCCAGTTATAGGATTTGTTATCGCAATAAAACGTCTTTGGGCACAGTGGTGGAAAAAAATTGTTAGTCTCACGTGTTAAGCGCGAATGAGCCGCAATTTTCTGCCCATGCGCACTTAACGGTACTTTGATATACCAAGAATACATAGCCCGGGATTTTTTTTTTTTTAGTAAAAAATTTAGTTTGCTCATATCTCCCGCTTCCTATTGATTGTAAGAACGGTTATCACAAAATTTTGTCCAAATTGTTCTCCTATATAAAAGCTCTAAATACAAAATAATCTCTAAAACTCCTCCTCTTCCTCTTCTTCCTATCCAGTGCTGGGCCTGGTGGCCTGTTACGGTCTCAATCTATATTCTTGGTGGTCTTCCTACATCTCTCCTGCCTTTGGGATGGTATTTGAGGATTTTTTCGTCGGATCCAGTCCATCTTCATCCTTAGTACATGGTCTGTCCAAGATTTTCTGTAGGTTTGCACAGTTTGGAGAATTGGTTAGACTTTGAGTTCTTTAAGGATTTCATCAGATCTCTTTCTGTCTCGTAATGTGTAGCCAGCTGTTCACCTCATGAAACGAATCTCAGCCGCCATTAATCTCCGTTCATCACCTTTGCGGAGTGTCCAGGCCTCGCTGCCAAACAATAAAGTAGATTTAGCTCGCTTGTTATATAGCCTGATTCTTGTGTGCCGTTGAACAAGAGATTCCTGTAACTTTCGTGAAATTTGTGATTTTTTGCTGCATATCGGTTTCTAGGGTGGAGCTGTGGTTGTAACCTAGGTGTTTAAATTCTGCTGCTTGTTCTATGAGTGTGTTTTCTATTGAAATTTTGGTTCTTTCTGATTAAAACCTGATGCAATATTCCATAATCTAGTGAAGTGTGCTTTATCTTTTTAATAGTTTTCGTTTGTTTACGAGAAAGTTTCGATTTACTGTACAAATGTGATGAAGATGGCATCGTTCGTGCTCTCGGGTGAAAGAAACATCAAAAACACAACAACAACAAAAAAAAAAAAAAACAGAGAAAAAAATACACAGGAAGAGTACAAAGAGAAAAGTGTGTATGACCCATTGAAGTTTCGCTTCTTGCGTGTGTACTCAATGATATTTAGTAATATTGCGCTAAATAGTTGAAGCACTGACGTACCAAAACAGATAATAGCAACCTCCGAGGACTTGGTAATAAAGTGAGGTGCTTCTTGTCGGGTTCGTGGCGAGTGCTGAAGGCTGTTGGATTGGTGGGGCAGCCTGTAGCCCTGACCCCAGTTTTACTGCCTGCAGGCTCGTTAGGACGAGTTCCACTGGAGACCCGGCGACAAATTGACACTTATTGCCTGCAGCGCCTTCGCTGAATGCGGAATGACCTCGACATCGCCCCTAACAGCAGGCAATAACACTGAAATCTACTTGCGTAACGAGATCGTACACTAATTTTAATCATCTAAATGATTCATAATTAAAAGTATTGATATGTTGCAAATGGTCCCTCTGTTGAGTTCCTAAACCAAAGGAAAACGCAGCATTATTCCTGTCGCTCCATGTCTTTCCTTCCGTTTGTTCCACACCTCTACAAATTTTCTCATAAAACACGATTCGTTGACTGAAAACCGCACACCGTATTTATTTGCAAAGTTATGTTCCGGGATAGTTCCATAAAGTAACCTATCCACCTCTCTGATTTTATAATTTACGTAGTAATGATTAATTACTCGCACTTCTTACTTAAAGACTGAATGAATTCACTGTATCAACTTATTTATAAACTGCTTGGTAAAGTAATATGTACAGTAATGAATTAATATGTGCCTCACCACCCAAAGGAAGTGATAGGGTATAGGTAAGGGAAGGAGTTAGGCCATCGCCTATTAGAGGAACCATCCCGGGATTCGCCTGGAGTGATTTCGCGAAACAATGGGAAAACCGAAATCAAGATGGTATATTACAGGGTCAGATCTCCCTAAAAGATTATCAATACTCGCCCATACCAAAAAAAAAAAAAAAAAATCGAATCACAGAAAATAGTTTTTATCCTCACCCCCCAAAAAATGCAGGGATTACTTTATCTACAGTGGATAGTTTACCCCTACTCAACTGAGTAAAGCACGCCTGGCTCAATGCGCAGTGATACCTTGGGGAAATGTGACAACGAATTATTAAGTACAGACAGCGTCCCTTAAATTTAGAATTAAATGTTTCTATATTTCTCTCCCGCACTCTCACATCGGCGAAAACAGATTTCTTAATTAATTTACTAAATCATTCACCCTTTCGTAGGGTTATTTTATCTTGTCTTTCAAGATTCAATATCATCATACCACCATATCGTCACACCACTATAGAAGAAAGGAAGTCAATATTTTTCTTGTAGTAAGTTATAATCGTGGCAGCTTTGGTGACAATTTACACGTGTTAACAGCTTTCTCGCTTCTCCGTGTATGTCACTTACAATGCGAATTTGAGACTGTAAGGTCTATAATTTAATGGCTTAGCGAAAAAAAAAAAACGAAAAAAGTTTGTCAACTGAGTGCTGTCAAGAGTTGATTTACTGCAAGATATTGCAAATGGGATTGAAGAAACCACCTCAGCGTATGTGGAGACTGGTATTCGTTGCAGGTGTAGAAGCCCGCTGCTAGCTGGACAGCCTCTGGTAGACCAATCCAATTTCTGGCGGCGCTTTCTAATTGGCTTAGGGCTGAAGCCGTGCACTAAGATGACGCATTAGCTGCCGACTCACGTGGTGGCTCGTTCCCCCGGCAGGTTTCGCTTGCATGCTCTCACAAAGGCTGCTGTGAGAGTACACTCCCAGGTGGCTCTGTTGTCACTGACACACGTGTCTGCAGTCAGTGTCCATCGTGAAGCCGAAGCTCGGACACAAAGAGTAGCATTTTGTGATTTAGTTGATGCAGAAGGCGAGACGAACAATTTACCTTTTTCATAAATTCAATATAAATCCCTTCCCAAGTGTTTATATCTATCTATATATATATAAAAACTATAGAAGAATCAAGTGGCTATAGCCTATAGTAAAAGTAGAGAATCACGAGAAACATGCATCAGTTAAGAAGGGTGTGAGACAAGGTAGTAGTCTATTCCCGTTAATATTGAACTTGTATGTAGAAGAAGCAATAAAGAAAGTCAAAGAAAAAAATCAGTATAATACGATTTGTTTGTCTTGTTAGCAGAAAGGGCTGACAATATTGAGAAGTTACTGAATGGCTTCAAAAAATACTAAAAGGAGATTTTGGACTGAATATATATCAAAGCAAGAGAAAAGTGATGAAATGTAGCAGAAAAAATACCAATACTAATAGAGTAAATATAAAAATAGGATCGGATGCAATAGGAGAAGTAAGTGAATTCTGTTACTTGGGAAGCAAAATTACTACCGATGGTCGAAGCAGGAATGATGTTAAAAGCAGAATAGCACTAGCAAAAATAGCGTTCATGAACAACAGTTATCTTTTAGTTTCAAATGTTGACCTAGGAATTAGAAAAAACTTTCTAAAACACTATGTGTGGAGCACAGCACTTTATCGTAGCGAGAAATGGACTTTAGGAATACCAGAAAGAAAGAAAATTGAAGCATTTGAAATGTGGTGCTACAGAAGAATGCTGAAAATTAAGTGGACAGACAAAGTAAGAAATGAACGAGTTTTGGAAATGATGGGTTAGGAAAGAAGTTTATGGAAGAAGCTTACAGAAAGAAGAGACAGGCTGGTCATATTTTGAGACATGCTGGATTGGTTAATTTGTTGGTGGAGCACCCTTTGTCATTCTGCATATACCTCTCTGCATGGCAGTTCATTTGCCAGCGGTGACAGGTGTAAAACACTGAGCGTCTTAACGCTCTGGTTTCGCAGTTGGGAGTAAACGGGTTCGAATTTCGTCCGAACATCGTTTCCTCAAATCACTTCAGGCAAATTCCAGGAAGGTTCCTTCAAAAGGCCAAGGCCGAATTCCTTCCACTTGCTTGCCCCAGTCATTTCCCCGCCTCTAACGACCTCGACGTCAACGAGGCTTAAACCTTATTTTTTTTAAAAAAAAGTGCCAAGGCTTCGAGGTGTCATTCTTGGGTGCTTTCGTAAAAAAAATCCAAATTGTGAGTTGCGATCTGCCGTGTTCCATGCCAGCTAGAGTAGTTAATTTCCTAGGACTACGTTGGAAAGCTTCAGATCCGGTATACGTTCGATTCCGACATGGAGTGGTATCCACTGTTTTTTTCGTTTACCCTGAAACCCAGTTATCACAAACCGTGCATACGATCAGCGAATCGAATTGTCGGTGGCTAGATTCTTCCTAAATCACGCCCAACATAAAATGAAAAACTGAAATTCGAGAAAGCAAAATGCTGTTTCCTAACTATTAGTCGCCATTTTACACATACACCAGGCGGTGAAAAGCATAACTACTATATGACGGGTGGTATAGAACAAAACTAGTTTCTTTCTCTCAATATATATAACGATAAATTGGTGGAGGGGTGGAAATGTTTTGTACTAACGTACTGTTGCTTAATTTCTTCTTATTTGTGTAATACATCAGTTTCAGATCTTGCGTTCTACCTTGTGAAACAGTGTTATTTCTGAAGCTCTTCATGAACTTAGATTTCATTTTGTTTGTATTTACTATCTCTTCTAATAGTTTGTTCGTGTCGTTCAACAACATCTCTGTATCTTCAATGTTGTAAGACGCCAAGTGGCGTGCACTGTTAAATTGTATCTGATACCAGTTATTGTTTGCTAAAACATTTTATTTCCTTAATGGAAGACAACATTATTGGACTGATTAACATAGACATTCTTTCTCCCTAAGACATCATTGCTTATCTTTTGAGAATAAATCATGATTCAACTTGATTTTTATTTTGAAACAAACAATTAATTGAGCTTTCTTCAAGGCATAGTGCATTACTTAGACCGCAAATTTATTAGAACGTGGAGTGTGGGTCCTTAGTTTACTTAATGGAAATGAGACTCAAACACCAAGTAAATACGCATCATACTATTTATTCAAAAAATTCGAGTCTTCACAAATGGTCCACTTTTGTAGCTAACTTCATGACGAACTGACAATGTTGCAACAACCATGAACATAAATACCAACGAAACACGAATAGTTGACCAAACCAGTTGATCCTTTGGCTACGGGAAAGTTGAGGTTCACACCGTAGAAGTTAAAGTTAGAGTGGATATGGAAACTCTACCTAAAGGATGACAAGAGTTTTAAACAGATGAATAAAGTATCAGACAAAAAGTAGGTTATATGTCTCTTACCTGAGTGTTACTTGATAGCTACATGATGGCACTAAGAAGATGGTGGAAAGAACGAGAGCGACAAGATGGCGGCAAGAACTTTTATGAGTAATGAGAGCTCTAACTCGTTGGAGTCTGCACTATTGTTCGTCAAGTCTCTACGCGTGCAGGATGATGTCAACACTCATCTGGTCTAGGACAAGCCCTCGACTCTTGTCATCAGAGAAATAAATGAAACCGAACGTGGTGGCCTCGCATTCGGGAGGACGCCGGTTCGAATCCTCGCCCGGCATCTAGATTTGGGTTTTCCACGGTTTTCCCAAATCACTCCAGGCGAATGTCGGGATGCTTCCTTTAAAAGTGAATTCCTCCCCGTTCCTTGTACCAAGTCCCATCCCGCCTCTATTGACCTCGACGTCGACGAGGCATAAGGCCATAAGAGTAAATATATAAATAAACAAAAATACCAGCAACAATTATTTCGACACCTCACATTGTCATCTGTGACAATATAACTACTAATGGTAACATACTCATTCTTTATAATAAATACACTGTTCCACTGCAGCATTTTTTATTTCCTGATTTGCTTGGCATATGCTTAGTTTGATATCCGAGGTAATAAACTAAATTCTTGATTAAATCAGTTGCAAATTACGCCAGTTTTCATGCAGAGACAGTCTCCTTTAAAATGTTGAAAAATTGACCCCAACAATGTCTCCGCTGTTGTCAGCGCATTTTACAAATGCGGTGAGAAGTCCAATGTGGTCACGAATTCAAGAAATCATTTAAATGGCCGATGAAGATGATTTTCAGTTAGACTAAAGAAGAGCACCATCCAGCACAACGCCAGTAACGTCAGTAAAATGCACTGGAAAAACTGATTTTTTTCTACTTCTCCACTGTCGTTTGCTGACAAGTTTTGAGTATAACTGTTAACAAAATAATACGTATTTCCGTGTGATCTTCAAAGATTATTGGCATAGTTTCTCACCACTTGCTCAATCTCTGTCGTAGCCTTCTGAACTAACCGAATAATCCTACAAGGTCACGGAGTCCTACGGTTTAAAGTTAAATCCAAACAACGGAAGGTGCCAAAGCTGAATAATAATTTCAATTCCGAAAATACCGAATAATACGTCGTACTGTTTCTTCTCTACGTACGTCGGTAAACATTTCGAGTCTAACGAGTCATTTGCCTCTTGATAGGTACTAATCCGCAAATACTTTTATTTTAATTTCTCATGTCATACTGAAATGAAACACGCCTTAATATACTCCTGGGACCTTGGGATTGAAACCCAATCAAAATCTGACCTGTACAAAGAGATGGACGATCATACACTGTTTTCCACACGGTACATGAATGTGAAAAACACCTCATTTCATTCCTGGAATCCTCAGCTGCACTGTGTTCAAAACCGCTACAAAATCCGTAGAATTGGTTTTACGTGAATCAACGAAACAACATTGTTTCTCGCAGTCGAAGTGTTTACAATCTAGCATATAACTGTAAGTCAGGATCCTAAAATTATTTTAGTTGATTATTTAATGTACTTTTTTCTATTTTTCTTCGATTGTACGATTACGATCTATAAGAACCGCTTGCCCATGTCAATTCCACTACTGTTATTATAACTTTCTTCCTTTCCAGTTCTCCTTCAATATTGCAGTGTGTTTAATCTTTATATCTTCAGACTACTGTGCACCAGATTTCCTCCTCTTTTTGCCTTGAAATTAAGGTTGTTAATATTTTTTTTTAAATATCTAGGGATGGGCAATCAAAAAAATATATCGATAAATATCGAAACGATATTTACAAACACTGTCGATATATATCGGGGAAAAAATATCGATATTTCGATATTTCGATATTTTTGTCTAAAGGGAGTAATTATCTAAAAAAAATCATTAAATACATCAAAATATTTAACAAAATTCTGAAAATTAAAGACACAAGTAGAAATTATACAAACTTTTATTAATTTATTATTTTTTCAATCAATAAAATCAGTATTCGTCTGATATGGAGATCAAAAGGACTCTCTGTTTTATGTGCTCCCCCGTCAATCTACTCCTGTTGTTCAGTACAGCTAAGTTGACTGCAGGAGCCACTCTCTAGGACGACACAGAAGATGCTTGACATATAAGGTATTTCAGCGCGCTGGAGCACTGGCAATTCACCCAAAACTTTACTGGTTCTGATTTTCTGTCTATTAATGGTTGGTCCAGATACTGCTTAAGGAACTGAGCCAGAGCTTGGAACCTCTTGCATAACAGTAGTGCTAAGGGATAATAGCTTTTCATGTGCGGACCAAATTGATGCGTTATCTGCGATATATTGTGTTGCTGTTGTAGACCTTACTTCTGGAGAACTTTATCCTCGTTGTCTAAGTTCCAAGCAAATATCATTACTTATTGTAGATATCGCATTTGACACACCGATTGGAGAAGTGAAGTGTATACGTTTGAAACGCGGGTCCAAAATGGTAGCTGCTGCAAGGAATGTATTTCCTTCTAAAGGACTTAATTTCTCTTGAATTCTTTGGAGTAAAGCCTCTTTTACCGTGAATCCTAAAGTGGTCGAAGGAGTAACTTGTTCCGTTACTTGCCGAATCAGATTTGTAACAGGAATGGCTAAGCTAGCAGTCACATAATTTGTACCACTAACCTCTTCAGTAACTTTTTTGAAAGGACCAAGCAGGACAATGAGGTCACGTATTACATTAAGCTGTTAAGTTGCAACCATATCAAGTGTGTTTATATTTGACTGATTTTTTGTAGCTAAGATTTTAGCTACAATTGCAGAGAGTCTAACAAATTGCTCTAACATATTAAAGTAGGAGTTCCATCTAGTGCTAACAGCTTGTGTCAAAGTCAACACCTCTCCTTCTTTTTCCCCAGATGCTTCTTGTTCAGATCTTAATAGATCCATAGCATTGACAGACTGCTTAAAATAAGTCACAATACTTTTTGCGTGATCGCAGAGTGCTGCAAATGAATTATTTTCACTTAACACTACATCAACGATTTTCATCATCAGGGCTTGACCAGTAAGTTGCAATTTCTAATCACCAAACCTCTCTGCATTGCGTATGGTGCAAGGGCATACGATGTTGTTGATGGTGATTCATCCGTTGGATGGGAATGTTAAGCTTGGCGCCCCCTGTTGAATAATTCGCAAAAGAAGGCCTGAACATGCCGACACCGGCTTCTACCCTCTCCCTTCTTTCATCTCTCATCCACAACACTCTATACCGAGCCACACAGTGTGACTGTCATACACACTTAGGAGCACTGTCACACTGAGGAAGTAAACGGGAAATTTTTTTAACTGCTTAACGTCTCTTAACATTGAGGTCTTTAGAGACGGGAAAGGACGGGGGACAAGAAATGGGAAGGAATTCGGCCATGGCCTTTTGAAGGAAGCATCCCAGCATTTGCCTGGAGTGATTTGGGAAACCATGGAAAACCCAAATCTGGATGCCCGGACGGGGATTCGACCCACCCTTCTCCCGAATGCGAGGCCAGAACGCTAACCATTACACCACCATGTTCGGTGAAACGGGAAATCACCCCAGTTCATCTTCCTAGGACTTTCCTTGGAGGGATATACATCACCCACGGTAATCGCCTACAACCTCACACGGGAGAGGCGTTCGAAGAGGACCTTATTATCAGTAAAAACTATTGGTGTCACAGTGATTAAAAAATTAAAAACCGTTCTCACTACATCAATCGAAGACAGCAATCACAAGAAAGTATTCTTTAGCGGGGCTGTAAATCACGAGAAAGCTATATGCATATTTTAAAGAGCATTACAATGAACTTTAGGTTAGAGGATTTAAAGCAATCCAGAATTGGTCTATTAAGTTCAAAGTGCGATAATCACTCCATTATATCAAAATTTTTCTGTATACTTGGAACGTATTCCCTATAATCCTATATAAAATATCATTCTGTATTCAAGGTTTCCGTATTCAAGATTTTCGTATTTGCGGCTAATTTACGGAACGTATTCCTTGCGATTAAGGAGTTTTGACTGTAGACTAGATTGTAAACATTTAAATGAATAAAAAGTCATTCATAATGACTTGTGGTTCATCAAACCATTAATTGTTATTCGTAAATGAAAAAAAAAACAGTTGAAAAGATAATATTTCAACTACAAAGATAAAACAACCACTTACATGCTAACATAAAAATGACGTTAACGTAAAGTTGTTAAAATTTAACAGCTTTTTTTAACCTATCAACCGCTGATGAAGCTGTTATATTTCGACGAATTAACTTTATAAGACACTTTTAGAAGATTGGATATATACGTATATTTAACATAAATACATGTTACGATTAAATTGGATACTGAATTGCGTTCGTAGGAAAAATATCGAATTGGTGCTTAAAATCGATACACTAAATACAATATCGATGTATCGATATATCGAAAATAAAAGTATCGGCAATATATATCGATATTTTTTAGAAAAAATATCGATATATCGATACATCGATATATTTTGTCCATCCCTAAAAATATCTGTTTTTCGATATATCCATATTTTAAAGACACTAGTCGGCTGTCGATATATCGGAAAAAGTATCAATATATCAGTACTTCATAAATGCAATTTCATAAAATCAAACCTTGCGAAAATAAGGCTGCCACTGATAAACAGAAGTGTGATTTTGTTCTTAATCAGGTTTTCACTTTCGAATGGTTTCATTTGGTGACGATGAGTGTTGATTTTTTTGAAACAATTGACCATTATGGATCTCATAAGTTTCATAAAAATTTATAAAACTCGAAAGAGGTTCGAGGCAAATCTTATTTTGTGTATTTATAAGATTGATAAGTAATACAGTTGAGGCATTTATTAAGGTAGAAGTGTTGCTATCATTACATGCCAAGTTACATAACTTTTTTTCATTAGATTTTTTTGTGGTATCTCATTTAGTTTTTTGTATGTCGATAGCTTATTCTGAGTTGTCTTATTTTTCTTGCTCTCGAATTAGCAACTATTTTTGATTTACACTTCCCACTATTCCTGCTAACACACTAATTTCAAGTTGGACTACCCAGGACAATCCACACGCTCATTTCAAACAAAAGGCTCGCGTTCGATTCGTGCTGGGCGAGCGATGCCATGCCTATACTGTTGTCATCATCTGAGTTGACTTGGTAACTATAACTTTAAAATTAATTATAGAAACGTAGTAAGATTTACTTAAGCTTGCTGATCTCTATGCATAACAGAAATTTGAGGGACATAGTGTCATTCAGAGCAAACGAAAAATGATAACTTATTTTAAAAAATATCGAAGATGATATCCAGATTTCAGTATCGAAATATCGATATATCGTCCTAAAAATATCACTCATAAATATAGATATATTATCAACAGTCCTCCTTGAAATCCCGCCATATTTAGAATTTGCTTTCGAAAAGTTTCTCTTTCTATACTGTCTTCATCAGTGATATAATTTAGTTTCAAATTTGTCTTGACCTCAGAATCCTGCTTATAGCTAATTTGTTTCTCCCAAAAATATTTGAATACATTTTTTGCTAGCCTAGTATCATCCTTGCGGTACATGTGTCAATAATATATTATTATCCTTTTTCTGATTCGTACTTTTATTTTTTTCATTGTTCTGGTATATTCCCTCATTAGTTTTTAACTTCCAGATTTTAGTATTAATTTTACTCTCAAATACTTCAAGTTTATCATGTCTATACTTTGATTATAGGCATTCACTAGAATAAAGACATTATGGATTTAACACAGTATTATAGTCTAGTGTCTTAAAATAAGATTTTTAGATTGGTAATTTCTGCTGTAAAATCTTACCATACGCTCTTTCCATTTTACGTATTCTTTATTCTATCACAAACTTCTCTAATCCATTTTCTTGAATTATGTCCCCTAAATATTTGTAATTTTTTAGCCTTTCAGTTCACCCAGAATCAATCATTAAAAATTGTTGACCGTCTTTTATGTTTGTAATAAATTTGTTGTTATTTCCTCCAACATTCATAAACCCGTTTTGTTGATTATTTCTTCCAAGAGATTAATATGTATTTCTGTATTTTTTTTAAGCTTTCTGAAAGGATTTCGAAATTATTCGCAAATGTCGGACAGTGTGCTGCTACTACGCCTTCCTATTTTTTTTTTTTTTCCCTAATCGAGGTTATTTTTGGAATATCATGTTCTATTAATTTTATCTTCCAAATCCTGACAATTTTCTCCAAGTCACATTTGAAAACAATTGGTGACAAACCAGCACCTAGTAGTATACCTGTATTTATTTCGAATGAATGTGACATTTCACTCATAAATTTTACTTTTGATACAGTATCCGTGAAAGTTTCACGTATTAGGTTTGCCAATTTTGATTTAACTACAAATTCTCGAATCACTCAATCCAAGATTTCCCATCCACCGAAAAAAGAACCAACGTTCATGAAGCCTATAAATGTTATGACTCTTTCTCTAGATTTCAAATATCTGTGAGGAATTATGGATTTAAAATTAAAAATCTCCTTTGAGCAAGATCTACTTTATCGATAGCCATCCTGATTTTCACCTAAATGACTGTCAAGGGTTTATCTATTCTTTTTAGCTGAATTATGGAGAATATTTTGTAAGCATCTGGTAAAAGAGATATATCCCTACAGCTATAAACATCTTGCTTTTTACGTTTCTTGTGTAATGGGTGTATTAAAACTCCTTTCCATTCTTTCGAGATCTTTTGTTTTCGAAATATCCTAAAAGATTGATTGTAGTACATCATTGAATTGAACCATTTTAAAAGCTCAGCTTTTATGAAGCCATCACCATTATTCTGTATTTCAAGAAGCTTTGACTTTTGGAAAGTTCTTTTAACACTTTGTATTATTCTTGCAATGTCTTTTCTTTTTTGTCTGAATTGTTCATAGTGGTCGCTTCGTCTAAAACAGGGGTGGCCAATCCAAATGATATTGCGGGCCATTTCGGAAATACATCATAACTCTGCGGGCCGCATATAAAATTATTTATCCCCATAATAGATTTAGACCCACTGCGGATTTTTTTTTTTAGTGAAAAATTGAATCATAATGAGTTATTATTATTGTGTTTACTATTATTATTACGTATAAACATAGATAATATAATAATAATGATACTAAACGCACATTACAGAGAAATATATATCACTAAAAACGAAATAAAAAAATATTTTGTAAAAGTGGTGAACCTCGCCGGCCGGGAAAATGTACAAGGTGGGCCGCGGGTTGGGATAGAACATTTCCACCTTGTCCATTGTCTTATTCTCTCCGTTAGTGCTTCACGTTCCATTACATCAAGTTTTTCTCTTAATTTTGTCAGTGCCAAACGTTTTCTGTGCTGCATTATTGATTCCCGAAGATAAATCTCATCAGTTGTCATGGTTGCGTTATTTCGATTTCTTCCTGGAATACATTTATTGTTTCTTGTGTCATAGTTAATTTGTCGATGTTGTAATTAATTACTGTTTTTTTATCTTGTAATTTCATTCATTATTTCCTTTATGTTCGTTTTGTATATCGCCACATTGTCCAGTTGAAATTCATCCAGTGTAGGATTTGAGGGATTTCAGTTTTGTGTGAAATTTTCTTAAAGAAAGTTGCATTAACTTCTTTTGAAAAGTTTTAAAAAAGATTAATTGATCTCCTTGTTATTGCTTTTCATTTGGTGTGCCGGATATTCTCCTATTGTTGCGCTGTAGATTCTTTTTTTACATATTTGGGCATTTAAATTGTTTAATAACATTTTAACTTTGATATAGATATTTTAGATACTTCATTTTCCAAATGGCCCCAGAATTCCTCAACTTCATTTTTTGATGTTTTTTACTGTCTTCATTTATTAGTGCATGGCCGTACATAAAAATATTTTTTTTTAATTTTTGCACGTAATTATTAGAAGATATATATTTCAGAAAATGATTTCAAATTCGTTCCCTTATCTATTATTTGTTAATGTACTGGCATTCGTAAAGTCATTGCCTCTCAACCATGAAGTGCTGTGCTCTTCTCAAAGAGGTTTAAAAAGTTATTTCTTAGCCGTAGATCATAAGCTCTCTTTTCGCAACTGCTATGCTGCTATTAACATCATTCTTGCTTCGACCATCAGATGTAACATAATTCACTAACTTCTCCTATTGCATCCGATCCCATTCTTGTATTTAATATATTACTGCTATCATTTCCGCTGCATTTCATCGCTTTTGTCTTTCTTTGGTTATATTATTCTTTCATATCAGATTGTTTCAATTTGTTCACTTTCAGTCTGCTTTGCATTGGTTGCTTCCTTATTCTCTCGAATTTCAGCATACATGTCAAAACTATTAAATTGTGATCAGAATCTGTCAGATCGTGAATATGCTATACAGTTCAGAACAGGGATAGTCAACTTTTTTTGCCTACTGTCTATTTTTTTATCTTTGTTAGTAGTAAATTTTTCTAACCGCTCTCCGGTTCCACAATAATTGTGATTTATAATGTAGGAAAGTAACTTTACTTTTTTTAATTTATAAAACTGAGTTACAGCAAGTTAAAGCAACTAATAATTATTACTTACCAAATACTTCATATCGGACTTTCCCTAACCCTGACGGAATAAATCTTTATAAAACGTCTTACTGTAGTTAAATC
The DNA here is from genome assembly GCA_031002005.1 of Vandiemenella viatica. Taxonomy (NCBI): domain Eukaryota; kingdom Metazoa; phylum Arthropoda; class Insecta; order Orthoptera; family Morabidae; genus Vandiemenella; species Vandiemenella viatica. The sequence continues at coordinate 70,332,239 of JARYHS010013630.1, read as the reverse complement.
TATATTTTTATTCATGCATTGCGTGCATGGAAGCCTGGTGAAATCACATTTAATTATTTTATTTATTAATGAGATTTACGAGGTTGATGCCTGCGAAACTAAATTCTGGATATCTGTCTCAATTTTTGTAAGGAACAAACAACGGTCTCCTCTTTCGGAAATTTTGAGACAGTTTCTTTCTTTAGTTATAATATGATTAACAGCACTAAAGCCTGATTACACGAGATATGAGATAGGGAAAAGTGTCAATAAACTGAATATGATTTTCTAAATATTTATTTTTTAGACTGACATTGTTTTATTTTGTCATAGATTTCAAATCCAACACTTTTTTACATTAGTAATTAGATCTTCAGATAAAGTTGTGGCTTTAAAAGCGTCACGCAATGACTTACGAACTTCGCCAGTGACGATGATACCGAGCGTTGTGGGGGACCAGTATCACTCCGGCCTACCATTCAGAAGGACATGAGTTGCAATCCCCTCCCGGACACCCAGATTTGGATTTACCATAATTTTCACAAATCACTCCAGGCGTATGCCGGTATGGTTCTTCAAAGAGGCAATTTCCGACTTCCTTACCACCTCTTGATCTCAGACCTATTCCGTCTCTAATGACCTTCACGTCGATGATGTGTAAAACTATAAGCAAAACAAAAAAGAAGAATCCTCTGATTACTTTACCGTGGCATGCAAATAAATGCTTTTGCTTCTTGAGCAAACGTTATATATACACAGGATCTTTTATAATTAACATCATTCCCCAGCTCACTAGGGAGCGCCGTAAACTACGTGGCTCGGTCAAGGGGAGGGAGCGTTTGGGTAGAAAGCTACGCTGTAATACCTGGTATAAAAGGGGGGAAGGGGTTCGAAGTCACGTAGCATCTCTATTGATATTATTTGTCACAGTTAAAAAAAGGTACAGAACACACGACAGCACGTGAATATTTATATCCGCCGATTAATTATCTCCGTATGTAATTTACGTTAGTCTGACTAGAGAAAACAGTACAAAATGTCTTCTGGAATCAGTAGGGGAAAAAAGCTACACGTCATTGAGAGGAATGGGGGGGGGGAGATAGGTAAAAGCCACGTCAGGCTTCGTGGGGGCGTGTCCACAGCAGGCGAAAATGGAGCTGCGTGGATTATGGACGCTCCCCTAGCATCCACGTTGTCTTACGGTTTTGAGGTTGATCAGCGTATTTTTTTTTAAGTTTCTGAGAGTGCTAGTTTAGACTTGATCATCTTTGACAGCGTCTCTTAATTTAGCAGAAAAATTTATCTATTGTGTTAGTGATCTTTAACATGTTACTTTCAATTTTCCTCAGTTTCTAGCAAAACCTTTTTCCTAACGTACTTTCATTTCATATTTATTTCCGTTTTAAAATGTCACTGCTGCAATGTTCCTCCTTCACTATCAGCGTTTAAGGTGAATCAGATAAACATTTTTTCTTATTGTTTTACGCCTAGTTGACGTCATTAAAGGCGGTATAGGACTGGGAGCAAAGAAAGGAATCAAATTCGGCCATGGAATTTTTTAAGGAACCTCCCGGCATTCTCCTGGAGAGATTTTTGGAAATCTTGTAAAACCGAAATCTGGATGGCCAGAAGAGGATTCGAACCCACGTCCTGCCAAATGCATGGCCATATCGTTATCGCCCACTCACCTTCAGTCTCATATAAACACCGGTTTCTTTAGTTTAAACGTCCTGCAGTTTCTCTATACTCACTAATAGTCGATGTCCAACAACACTCTAGCATTGTCATCGAGGAAACATCATTTACTTTTCAGTGGCGGATCTAGGAATTTTCTGAAGCGGAGCAAAAACTGTGAGATTGCTGCCCCATCGAACATTATTCGTTCGCTCTGCTGCCGTTGAAACACGATTTTTACGTCCCCCTGAAGTTGCGTCCGGTGTAAGCGCCCCGGTTTACCACGCCTAGATCCGGATCTGTCACTTTTTAGATGTATTACGAATGGACACCGGATTTAGAACTATCGCATCTCATTAAGCAATGAATTAAACCAAAAAATAAAAAGGAAAAGTCAGTGAGGAGTGGGGAGGCGTGGCCGCCATATTACCTATCCATACAGACAAGGGAAATATGTACAAAAACCTCAAGGGGACTCTAGGATAAACGTGACGCCGCAATCTGGTGATGGAGTATTATGTAACTGGATGAGACAAATCAAAATGAAAAATAATTTTTTTGGATATCCTGCTTAGTTTTCGAGATATTCTGTCTCAAATATGAGAAGTTTTTGGGTTGAAATTCAGAAGAAAAAATTGGCCAAAGTCAAATTTGATGATGGATTCTTATTTAAAAAGACGAGAAAAATAAAACATAAAGAATAAAAATTTTCGATATCTCGCCTAGTCCTCGAGATATACTGTCTCAAATGTGAGGTGTAGTGAGTTGATATGCAGAGGAAAAATTTCGCAAAAAACAAATTTGATAATGGATTCTTATACAACACGACGAGGCATATCGAAAATAAACAATAAATTTTTTCGATATCTTGCTTAGTCTTCGGGTTATACTGTCTACAAATTGAGGGGATTGAGTTGGGATGCGGCCTGGAACAAAAATTAATTCTGCCAAAGCCACAATGAATTACATGGTGGTCATGCAGAATGGATATTTCAGTTTTATTACTACCACTTGTGGTTAGGTTGAAAAGCGGCCTAGACCAGAATAAAAATAGTTATCTTGTTACCATACATCGTAAGCTTAATTGGAAATAGCTGGAACTAGTTTACATCGCGATACATGTTCTGTCACTAACACGGTTCTCATGAAATTACTAACAATAATAGATAAATTCTTTGTCCCTTATGGAACAACAAAACCATTCTGGTACAGACTGCATTTAGACCTAACCACAATTTCCATTAAATTGCCGCTACAGAATCAAACTATGTAGACACACTCACACACGCGTATTTGAATCCCAAACTGCATTTGGAGTAACAACATCGTTTGATTCATCAAGATTCCTAGATTGCATAGCATAATTTAACACATTTAATTTCATCATACACTGTCAGTATAAACTGCAACGTGACGAAAGAAAGCGCTATACTAAATTCACTGTAACGCAATGTAAATATCACCCCTTTAAATCTAATTTTCAACGCTCATTAAAAAGTAATGCTAGTGTATTATAGCAAAATAGCAAGGTATGCCGATTTTCTACGCTGCACCAAGAAAAATTTAAGAAAAAAGTCATCCTGTTGAGAGCTATGACTAAATATTTATAGACAGGCACCAAATTTATCAATGCCTACTGCACACTTCAAGAACAATAATTACATGCAACTTACTTATGAAATTATATTCCAGGTTCTTTACTCCATGTACGACACATCACTTTATAGATGTTCAAAACTTCTACCCACCGCCTATTAGTTCCATTCGATGCCACCAAAGGCGCTGTTGTCTGTTTACGTGCAAATGGCGACACCACAGGAGAAGTCGTTTTGTGTACTACAGTATGCAAACTGTGAATCCATAGCTGATGTGCAGGGTGCATTTCATCAGTAAGTTCAATAAATTGTAACCTCGTCATGAACAGACTTACGATTGGCATAAGTAATTGTTAGAATGTGGGGGCATATGCAAGGGGAAAACCACCGGTCGTCCTCGAAGGTAAAATGAAGATACTGTGCGTATCCGAAGTGTTTTCGCAATGGAGCTCCCGGAAATTCTCCGTACAGACATGGAGCTCATGTAGAATGTGTATGGTAGAACTTTGAATCTTCCTCTACCCAATGATTTGTGACACGTATTTGTAGCTTTTATAGTTTATGAGACATAAAAATTAAAAATCTGATCCTATTTTTTTGAATAATCCAATAAACATACTCCTGACTAAATACTATCGGATTAGAGGATTTTAAGAACGTATGTTGCCTTGTGCGTGCAGCGATATAGTATAACCGAATTAGCCAGTGGTTACTGTATAGGTGCGTACACACTACGCCAACAAACGACAGACAAAGTGTTGGGACCAATGGTCACCAAGGCATTGGCGTTCGGTCTCTCGTCCTCATCCAACCAAGGGATTGGGCCATGTGGAGTCACAGTTGACTCTGAAACTTCGTCCAAGTTGCTACTGTTTTATAACATGAAGTAATAAGTGACGTTTTAATTACTATTTAACCAGCAGATTTATGTCGCATGTGCAGCCTTTAGTTTACTACAAGAAGCTGATCAGTAAAAGAAGAAAAAATGAGGCTGGTGGATGAACTCTCTTTTCAGAAGTAGGAAGAGTGCGGTGTTTACTTTTTTCCATTTTCTTCTTCGTACCTTGCTCATTAACTTCTAAAAGCTCACTTATCTCTCTCAAAGCGTTTAATCTCTTCAGTTTGGTTATAGCGAACCAACGTTGGTTCGGCGTCAACACAACGAGGGGGAATGGCAACCCAGCGCCAACCCTTTGATGTTGCCGCCAGCAGCACGAACCGAACCTAGGCCAACGGATTCGTTGGCTGCGATATGCCTCCCGTACACACTAAGCAAATCTCTCCCAACGAGGCGGTTGCTCGCCGTTCGTTGGCCGTGATTTACTTAGAGTATACGCACCTTATGGCGAAAGGGAGATGAGAAATAAGACAGTAGAGGAAGCATTCCAGTAGCGGAGGAAGGCCTGAGATAAGCGAGCGTCCCGGCAGACCACTCCTCAGGGTTCTCGCGCTGATAAGATGCGGTCCACTTGCCAAACAAACGACCCGCACAACCCACTGGGACGATTATCTATCGCGAAGCAGATGATGGGAAAGATGCCACACCGAAACGGCACGTGTTCTGAGACACTCGCGCGTTGTTATTCGGACTAAAAACGTTCGTTCTTTTGTGTTTGTCTTATTTCTCCGGGAACGGGAAGCAGAGGAGGAACGAAAGTGCAAACTTCGGTCTTCTCCGTACAGAGAAACAGGCGTTAAAAATTACTAAGGAATCTACTTCTGTATTAACTAACTATAAGAGCGAATGTAGGAAGAGTTTCATAGATAAAGTTTGTGTAAATTTGCACTTTACTTTTAGTGTTCTATCACTTAAACTCGGTAGGTTTTCGTTAGACCCAATGTAGAATGGAGTGTCCCCTGTCAGCATAATATTGATGTATAAACGTGAAACTGGCATGCTGAAATGGATGAACAACGTGGATAACAGCCTTCGATACCCTTCTGCCATTGGTAAGAAAAATTGTTATGAGATCCAATAACAAGTAGTGTCCTTTACAAATCATACACCAGCCTCCCGCAGAGATACTACCGGTTAGTTCCTTTTATCCGAGTTCTTTTGTTATTCGTCGAGATTATAATGAGGGCGGTTTAACTGTATTGTATCGATGCCAGTAAATTTTAGGCTGGAAGGATATTATCGCTGTTTTAACATTTCAGTGATTAAGCCTGTAATATGATATCTTACTGTTCAGTTAGCGAATAAAGCCAAACGTAAAGGAAAGAACACTTCTTAAAGAAGTGAGGGTAGCAAACGATCTGACAACACAACACTTCTTAATTATCAAACTGTTAGATTTGTTAATAATAACCTGCGTTATCCTAGTCCTTCACTTGTTACACGAAACTATTTTTATTTTAAATACCATTCCGTAGTCCTAGATTTTCTTTTTCCTTTCATCTTGAAACTTATTCACGGCATGAATATCTGTAATGAGGTGTGGAGAGATATTGGTGTAAGAATTAAAAGAGTCGTGCATGGAAGGGAAAAGTAACTGGCACTTGTTTTAAGGCATAAGGATGTAGGAAAACTTTATTTCGTGGGCAAGGGAGTCAGGAATAAAGAGAAGTGATGAATATTTGACCAAAAAAGCTGAAATAATTTAAAATTAATAGAGGACAAAAGTAGGTGGGTACAAGAAAGGGAAAATATGGGTGTGTAAGAAAATTGCCGCCACAGCGTACGCTCCATCGCAATTAAAATAAATTAAATAAAAATAATCTTCAATGCTGAGACTACATAAACTTATTTTAATGAGGATTATTGCAGCATTTTTTAAAAATTTTAAATTGTTGCTCTGTATTTCTGTTTTAATGAGTGTCCTATTTGCTAACTCATATCTATAGCTGAGGTGACTTTGTATCACTTCTCTCGCTTAATTATAAACTCGCCAATATGAGAAAGTAGTAACAAGATAAGAAACTGCCACACTAATTACATTTTCAAATGATGATGTTCGTACGTCAATGTCATAACCTGGCTTTGGCCATGCATGTTTCAACATAGGCTTATACGTTATTCTAATCATGTTTTCGTGTGGTTCCGACTGTTCGAGATGAAAGGTGTCCCTTGGTAGACGAGAATGGCCCAGATTCTCCTCTACCAACACATGCAAGTCGTTAGCTCCGACAAACTGAGAGGTATTTTGTTTTCTTTAATGTAAGATACAGTGCCGCATTTAGGAACTGTAGGTCCCTAGGCTATACTTGTGGTGCGGACCCTTTAGGGTCAATAGGCCCCTAGCGAATAAATGTGGTGCGGGCCCTTATATACATATATAAAGCAATATCGAATACTTATTATTAAATTAGCAAACCTTTTAATGCAAAATATTGAATAATGTAATAATGATAGTAAAAATGTAAGAGGTCAACTTACTGAAGAATCAAAACTTCCAAACGTGCTTTCTGCGTCGTTTCCGAGACTGAAGTAAACGAGGTTAGTGAGTGATGCTCACAGTTCAATTTCTCGACTGATGATCGATTGATAAGGTGCTTCCTATTGTTGTTATGTTGTTGCAACCAAACACCAGCCCGCGGAATTAAAGACTCAAAACTTTTAATAACAACATATATATATATATATATTGCATGTGGTGTGGGCTCCTAGGCTGCAGCCTAGGTATGCTATGCCTAAATGCGGCACTGTTAAGATATAATAAATGCCTGATGTCTGTTCACTACGTGACTATCTCCTTTACCCGCTGACACGGGCTTGGTTGTTGCCTCTAGAGGAGTTATTCCTCCGTGGCAGTTTGGATGGGAAATTCATGTGGCGTGGTTTTCCCTTGCATTCGCCACTGATGGAACAGTACGGCCGTGTTATTGTTTTATGTGTCTCACTGTGATGAGTATGTTGTGTGTAGTGTGTTTTCTGCGTTGTGAACGAAATAAAGATGAAGGAAGGGACAGGGTAAAATCCGATGACCACCTTCAGGCCTACTGTTCCGAAAGACACCTAGGACCGCCAAGCTTAACTTTCCCATTTGGTGATTAGGAACTGAAAACTTCTACCACCACCAAGACTAGAGCAACTCAACACCCGTCAGGGGCTGGATATCATTACGGTGTGTCAACCATCTGAGCCAACGAGTCGAGCTCACTTGGTTCATATCATTTAAATGAATAAATTTTAGTTCCTCGACTAATTTACGGGACACAAAATTTCTGAGTGTTAGTAAAATAATGTTAAAATCTAAAAACAATAATAAAAAATGCTGGCGTATTTGACCAATTTTTTCGAATATACTTATTCGATGACATTATCTGGATTTTTTAAAATAATTTTTCAGTATTTTGGTTGGAAAATCGGAGAATAGTTGCTAAGACTTTTGCTAGTTCACATCTTGTGAAGAACAAAACTAAATCAAAAAGTTTAAGAATAACTTTTTCTGTATTTATGAGTACCTGTTCAGCGATATGATATTCAGTGTTATCGTTCCAATACGGTTTTGGTTAGCGTGGAATTCGACTACGGAAGTGTTCTGATGTACTTCACATTACACAGCAAGCTATACCAGTGGTGAAGGTGGTGTTAAGAGCATTTAAAAATCCCAACCAAAAGTACAATTAGAATTGGAGACTTTTCGATTTCCAGTCGGACGCCTTAACCACTGAGCCACCAGAAAGTTCCATCTTGCGTTCGGTACCCCAAAAATGACTTTCATATTTCATGAATTTGAGTAGAGAGTTCGGGTTAAGCGTTTCTAAATTACTAAAAATTTCTGTTACAAAAAGTTCTGGTGAAGTAATCATAACACAATGAAAGTGAACTAACACTATTTGGTTTCTTCATATGACATCAATTGCGGTTTGTAAGAATGCCGTCCCAAAATCAAGATAACAGAACAGGAAGCTGGTACAAGAAATTTTTCTTGTGATGCTGCTACGCTCTTCGGATAGAATGATCCACAGAATTGCGGCGTAAAGCGGAAATTGTGTTTGTGTTCGTTTACCATTTCAGAATTTCCTTATTTCTTGCCTTTCGGTATAAAAGTATCGATTTTCTCCACTATTCTTCTGTTTTGTCAACGTTAAACACTGAAAACCTCTAAAATTTTTGTTATTTTACAGCTGAGTGACTTAACAGCGCAATTAATGTGTGAGGGTTTGACACGAAAAGCATTAAAACAAGGAATGGTCCACCGTATAAGATCTCATACGACTGTAGTATTACATCATAACCACTAAACAAAAAATCATGGCTGAATACAATTATTTTTTTGATGAATTCTTAAGTTTTCAAACATCTTTCTTAAACAGGAGCTGGCAGTTAGTACAATAGAAAATGACAGTGACTTTGAGGAACCGAAAAAAAAAATGTTCTTTTAAAAGCATAGAACAGAAATTTTGGTCAAACAGATTTATAAATATTACGCAACTTACCCTCAGGTGTCATACTAGTTCTTGGTCGTATTTAAGCTTCACGTATGTCAGTGGCGATTTCGTTAGAGCCAGCTGGTGAAAAATAACAAAACAGGATAAACAAAACTATTCCATACAAGACAAGGTGCAAAGAACATTTAAGAGCATTGATATACACCAACCATTCCACATTTCAGATCACCTTTTAGAGCACAACCACCTACCTAAAGATATTAACACAAGCATGCTAATACTTGCCACAAAAAAATCAGATCACTGGCATCAACATTTTAAGAAAATTATCACATCCATAAAGCGCTAATTGTATGTAAACATGTAATAAATGAATATATGAATCCGACCAATCAGACACTACACGTGACACTAAAAACGAAATAAATTTATTCAAATGAGATCAATTATTTCAAATGCTCACCTATCATCAAAGATAACACAAAGTACACAACAAATACCAAGGAGCTTTAAACTTAATGACACCAGCAACGCAAAAAAAAAAAAAAAAAAAAAAAATATACATTCTACGGAATAGTGAAAAACACAGTGTGTTGTAGTGCTCACACACAGTTTTTAACACCTTAATAGCCGGCCTCGGTAGTGTAGGGTCTAGAGTGCCGATGGTCGCCGGTTCGAGTCGGGCCGAGGACAAGGATGTTTATGTTGTATGTGTAAATGTCGTGTCCATGTTATAGTGTCAATATGTCAATACTTGATAGCAAAAAAAAAAAAAAAAACACACACATTGAGCTGGCCGTACGGCCTCAATAGCCGAATTACATAAAAAAAACACACACACATTAACAATATCACATCTATTGGCTCTGCTGTGAAATCAGGTCGGTGTAATGTTGGTTTCCTGGAAAGGATTTAAAATGTTACAATTCAAATTACACTACAAAGCAAACAGTGCCTCCGATACGAAGAAAACATGTAACAGAATCATACATAAGAAAATTAATTTCCACTGTACTTCATATTGTTTCCATAATTAAATGTAACTGAGAAAATGTATTAATGTCACACATATGCTGCTGAAGATACTCTAAAAATGGAGTGAAAAGCGTACGGCGAAAAATGAAAATAATTATAATTCAGTTGAATTAATAATTTTTATAAAAATTGATTAAATTACAATTGAGAAAATGGACCAGAACATCCAGTTCTTTATTATAAAACGAATGGTTTTATTGTATGTGTTACGACGGTTGCTTCGTATGCTTCAGTGGTGTCAACAGTAATTGATAGTGGAACTAGCAGGTATTGTACCAGCCAGCGCTTACATCTAATGAATAACTGAAATGTAAACAATAGTTTCTCTAAACTAGACGTAAGATATGTTAGTATTATATCGTTTGACCTGTTTATCGCCAAAGCCATTCGTTGGCTGCTGTTTTGTTTCCACAATTTTGTACCCGAAGTGCAAATACCGTACTGTGCGAACTGCGTCAACAGTATTTTGAATGGTGTTTGGTGTTGATGAGCACGCGCCTGTTGTTTGAATGCGCTTGCCTGGTCGTCACTGCTGGGTGCTGGCTTATCGGCACTCGGTGTCGTCTCCAGCGCCTATTGAGACTCTTGCTGAACAATGTGCAGAGGCTTAGCGCCGCCTCTGAGTGCGAAATGCCCTCGGCGAAGCCCTAACGACGCCGGGCCGGGCCGGCTAGGCGTGACTCACGAGTTCGCACGAGAGCAGTCCTCACGCACGGAGATGCTCGAGAAGGCGCACTCTCACCGGACCCACTCTGCACCCTTAAAATATGCATCCTAAAAATAATTTTTTAAAATTGATATGTTCAAAAATATTTTCTTTCCTTAGTTCACTACAGATATATTATTATTTTTTGTTTTGTTTACGTCTTGTTGACGACATTAGAGGCGGGAAAGGACTGGGTCAAGGAACGAGAAGGAATTTGACTACGGTATTTTGAAGGAAGCATCCCGGCATTCTCCTGGAGTGCTTTGGGGATTCCATGGAAAATTCAAATCTGGATGCCCGGACGGGGATTGGAACCCACGTGCTCCCGAATGCGAGGCCAGTCCATAGACATAGTAAGGGAGCACCGAGCGTGGTGGTGTAACGGATAGCGTTCTGGCCTCGCATTCGGGAGGACGGCGGTTCGAATCCCCGTCCGGGCATCCAGATTTGGGTTTTCCATGGTTTCCCAAATCACTCCAGGCAAATGCAGGGATGCTTCCTTAAAAAGGGCATGACCGAATTCCTTGTCCCCATCCTTTCCCGTCTCTAAAGACCTCGCTGTTGAGAGACGTAAAGCAGTTAAAAAAAAAGTAAGGGAAAGCTTGAATTTTACGTTCACTTGTTACAGAGTAATTTCTTAAAATATGTTGATTGCTCCTCAGCTGACTGAGAGTAGCCAATACTGACACATGAGTGTTAACTGACATCAGCTGGGCGGTCGGTCGGCCACCTTACGAATATGAAAGGCAATGCGACCTTAGCCGTTCAGAAAATAACACGTAATTCTTTGGAGCACGTAAGGAGCTAGCTACTTTTATATTGAATGGAAGAAAGGTACCAGAATTAATTGAAAGCTTCCTTCGCCGTCATAGAGCGAACTTCATTAATTAAGACCTCAGTGGCTTTTTTTTTACTTATTGCTTATTGCCTCGTGAACGGCGAGGTCGTTAGAGACGGGATGGGACTGGGGACAGAGAACGGGAAAGAATTCGACCATGGCCTTTTGAAGGAAGCATCCCGGCATTCGCCTGGAGTGATTAGGGGAAACAATGGAAAACCAAAATCTGGATGCCCGGACGGGGATTACAACCGGCGTCCTCCCGAATGGTTGGAATTTAGAGACGTTTATGAAAATAAAGAAAGAAGTATAACAGGAACTACTTTTTTTTTGTAGAGTACCCTGATACTAAGCCGGGAGTTACCTTACAGCATGATGACGCAGTCGGTGCAGTAATTTATCATAGGATTCAGTAACTGATACGATAAAGGAGCTCTATTAGGATTCATTGAAAGATGGAGGGAGGGTGGAGAGAGTGTTGGGAACGTACAAGGCGTGTGTTGCTGATGAGGCGTGGAAAGATATGGAAGGCAGAGTTAAGAGTGGTTCGTGGAGGGGAAAAGATAATCACGACCAAAAGCGGGCACTCGATTTCATACATGTTGGTGGTGGAAAAATTTTCTTTTGTATGTAAAGGAATAAAATACCCATAGAAATGGTGAATAATTTATCAAAAACGCTGAAAGAATTTAAAATTAAATTTCGTAAAAGTGTATTTGTGGGAGGAGGAATTTTACGCGCAAATGATTGAAGACAAAAAAAAAAAAAAAAAAAAAAAAAAAAAAAAAAAAAAAAAAAAAAAAAAAAATTAAAAAAAATGAAGGAATAAATATGTGACTAGGGAAATTGCCAACGGACCGGGCTTTAAATCATAATTAAATTTGATATACTACTTCACCTTACGAAAACAGCGGGGAAGGAAGCTATTGAAACGTCGCGTCGGGCAGACTTCAACTGGATGAACGCCAGTGAAAACTATGTTGCATCATCATGGCTCTTCAGATGGGACCGAGTCTGTTTATTAAAACCTTACGTTTCAGCCATCGAGCTGTGGCTTTCGTCAGGGGACAACTATGTCTGTTGTGTTTGTGACCTATATATAGCTGCAGTTAACCAACAACGGGACGGATATTTTTCTTTCAGTCAGGCGACTAATCCTATCCGTGACTCCCCGGATGTACGGCAGGACGGCGACTGACTTGTCCTGTGGCTTGTTCTTCTCCACCGGTGATGCTTAGTAACCTGATTAAAAAGAAGAGCATCCGTCAGTAGTAAGGAATTGTCTGTTATCAAACACTAAAGAACTGTGAATCATCCCACCACGCTCCCTCTATTGTTATGCAAATGAGGTAAGCAAATTTGACTAGTCAGTTTGGAGGTGTTGACAGCATTGATTGACGATAGCGAAGCCCCCTTCCCTAACCTAACTTTGACCAGCCTTTTGTGACTAACTTCAAAGGAGACAGCTCCTATTGTACTACCTAGTTGTTGACAGCTTTGAAGGATGACAACCACGCCCTCTCCTTACCCCTCCTCCCCTCCTCTCCACCTTGTTGAGACTTATCTGAGCTCACAGCCCCATCCATAAGATAGTTCAGGGGACCCCAATTCGACTATATGTTTAAGCAGGTTGAGATTTGTCTGTCTGAAAAACCCTAACAGACAATTCCTTACTACTTCCGTCCCACATACAGGGCTCCTAGCAAGGTACCCAGGAAACTTACAAGCGTCAAAGATAGGAGGCAGCATTTGCAAGTGCCTGGCGTCTATCAAATTCCATAAATTTACTGCCAGGAATACATTTGTGAAACATGACGCACCGTAAAAAAGACGCTCAACGAGTATGTTATGTATTTAAAAAAAAAGACGTAAGCTAGTCACCTATAGTTCAACATTCAGCTGACAGTGAACAATCGATTTTATTTGATGAGACTAGTTAATGCTGAAAGTGGTTTACAATTCGACCATAATAGAAAAACACAAGACAAACGTCCCCATACGTCTTCCTACATTAGGGGTGGTAACCTTCGTGACGTCACCGTGGACGGTTAACCCGCAGTTATATGCATGTGATGCAGCAACAAACATAGCAGTTCTTTGATGACTGCTACACCACGATTGCTGTAACGTAAAATTTTATATCATGCGGCAGATTGCAGATATGTTGTATATTTTCTCGTAATATATTAGAAGGTAAGATAGATGAATGGAGTGTCCTTTCCCAAGCATTCGCTGGCCATAAGACGCTGGTGATATTGTATCACGTACGTCAGCTTGCTTCAACGTTATGTTGTTCTCACTCGGAGCTGGGAACCATTGTCGCCATTCCGACTCTGACTAAAGTTCTTAGTATGGTCTCTTCGGGCAGTTAAAGTACAACCTCGCCATATGTACGTGAATAGTGGCCAATCAAACCGATGTTCTCTCCACCGCAGTCTCTACAACGGAGCGCACCTCAAGGTGATGACTGAGGGACTCAGTTTCAGCCATGAGTCGATAATAGCAGCTAATTGGTGAAGAATTATTGGCTGCAGGATACTTGATTCCTCCTCGCTCTCTGTAGCCTTAAATTTTATAGCTATTTTTCCAGTGCATTGCATTTACTGAATACATGTCGTGTGGAACGCTCAAAAGTTGAATCAATATCGTTAAAGATAACTTAATCTTTCCTTCGTGATTTAATTTCTGATACTAATTCCTATTCACTTTGCTAACTCTAAGCAACAGTGGCAGTAGTTCTTCGACCACGACGCCACATATTTTGGGCGACACATATTCAAAAGTGAGCAGGTCGGACGAATTCATAGTTTGTGTTCTGCACCAGAGCCCACGGTTGCTGAAAGACATCACCATGACTGAAGATAATGTTTTTAGTAGCAAATTTTATTTGATGCACCAGGGTAATGAGTTTTCAGCTGCTTATATTTTTTTGCCTTTCATATCATTTTCTAACAAAAAAAAAAAAAAAAAAAAAAACTTTGTCAGGAAGAGATTAGAATATAACAATTTCGTCTTACAGCAGTTTTATATTTCATGACAGAAGTAAAACTTCTAAACCCACAGCAAAGTTGCCATATTATCATCTGAATTCCATCTGCTTAGTAGAAACTTCTTTTGTTTCCCGCTTCTTTTTCTTTTTAGTTTCAGTTATCATGCAGCCTGTAGCATCTAATAAACTGTGGGTTATTACGAGGGTAGTTTGATAAGTAAGCATACTAATACGTAGAAGGTGGCAGCGCCAACTGTGTATGTGTTCATAAGCCTCGCTTTATATTGGTCATATATTATAGTTAATGCGTATTCTTTGTTTCACAGTTGATTAAAAACAACCGTGTTGACTTGCAGTGTAAAATGAATGAAACTGGGATTCCTGGAATCAGACAAATTTTTTTTTTTTTTTTGGGTGGGGGAGGGGGCTGGGACGGACAGTAAAGTAAATAATACGTGAGTGGAGTTTGCCTTCAGTAAATGACACGTGCCTTTTCTATGAAATCGTTCGACTCTGGGTAAATGAGTTCAAATGTGGCAGAAAAAGCCTCGAGGATGCTCCACGTTCCGTAGATCTAAAAACAGCTTTGATGCCAGAAATCATTCATAGAGTCGATGATATTGTTTCGACCGCAGGACAAGTGAAAGTGAAGGAGTGAGCAACCGCCACAGGCCTCTCAACTGAGTGGGTTCATTTTATTTTGCATACTGAATTGCACATGAAAATACTTTATGGAAGACGAGTTCCATGACTGCTCAATCTGGAACAAATGTGAAATCGCATGGGCAGACTTTTTGGAGGCATTTAAGAAGAATCCAAACAACTTTTTGCAACTTTGTGACTACGGACGAAACATCGATTCATCACTACACACATAAAATGAAACAGCAATCAAAACTGTAGATTCCACTAGCCGAATCGGCACCAAAGAAAGCAAAATTACTACCATCCGCTGAAAAGGTGATGGCTTCAGTTTATTGTGATGCAACTGGATTTTTTTTGATTGACTACTTTGAAAAGGAAAAAAAAAACTATCATTCGAGAACTATGCATACTATTGGAGAGACTGTGAAAAAAATGTCCGTAACAGCCAACAAATGATCGTTTCACAATTACTCGTACAGTGCACATGTAGTACACTCAAACCACGACGTTCAGGAAAAATTGAATGAACAGCTGTTTTAGGTCCTACCGCATCACCGTAATCACCCGATTCGCTCCTATGGATTAACATCTGTTTCAGAAATTTAAAACTTTCCTGGCTGGACAAAAAAATGGGTCGATAAGGATGTCACACAAAAGGTAAACGAGTATTTTTAGAGCTCTCAAGAACCTACTTCCACCGAGACAATCACAAAACTGGAGAAAAGTTGGAGAAAGTGTGTTGAATTTCGTGGGGACTATCCCGACAAATAAAAATTGTTTCAATATTTAATTTTATTTCTTTGATAAGAGAAAGAACGAATAACTGTTTGGAACACTCCTTGAGAGGGGACTGCATGTTAACAGACTCCTTGAAAGGACTAGTTTGTGGCAGGAAGGAGGAGATACAAGATCAGAGATGATATCAAGGAAAACGGTAATTACATGGGCCTGATGAGGAGGACAGAAGACAGTCAAGCAAGGAGAGCAGCCATGTGAAAACTTGCTTTAGGGCAGAACTCTGATGATGATGACGTAAACCAATGTACTCATCAAACCACCCTCGTAAAATAATCAGTAAGCATGTAATCCGGACAGTTTACCTACTAAAGGTTGGTAGCTACTGTGGTAAATTCTTTTATCTAGTTTTCTGAAGTTGTTGACAGATACTAATACAACAAATTCCTTAATCACTTGATGAAATCGTTTTTATTCAGTTTGTATTAATCATTTAAGGCCTTAGTTTGGAGTTCTAAACAAGAAGACTTTGATGAATTTATCTTAACGTCGTTTGGATGCATTAAAAAGAGACAAAGTTATACGGATACTATACTGTACAAGGCATTATATGAAATAAAAACTTGCTTGTATTATTCTTTTTCTACCACAGAAAAGAGATTACCCTTAAACGACAGTCTGTAAACGTCCACTAGTTACATTTTGTACAGTAAATTTATCCATTAGGTATCATCAGCACTTGTGTTGGATCTGTCGATGTCTGCTGGTGTATCAGCACTGTGTGCAGCTGTCTCCCGTGCGGGACGGATGCCGTTTCTTGTGTCCCCGCCGGGTACGGTCGCCACTCAAGTCTTCTTGCTCTGTTCTGCTTGCGGCGAAGCGTTTATCCTGTAATGACTTCCTGGGCACGTGTCCTCCTTTACGAAACCTCCAAAACCACGAAAAACGAGTCTTCGTGCCTGCTTACAAAACAAAGGCAATGACACCGTCCTTTTTTGGCCAGATCATGATTTTAAGTGGTGACTTGATCGTAACTTTTTGCATTCACAAGTTTTTTACGTGTAGTGGTGCTCAGTACCTGGTTTACGTGATACAAGAGCCCAGTATAAGTGAAGAGAATATGAATTACAAAACTGGTATAGGTCCCACGTTAGACTGCCTCTAGGATTATTGAAAATATATATAAATATATATATATCCGATGAAAAGATTTTTGAGAAAAATATACGCGACTGCTTTTTAAAACCAAAGGAAATTGTTTTAGGTTGCCACTTATACATACAAATTGACAAATTCATTGAAATAAGGAAATGCATCCTTAAGTTAATATCTTTTAGAGATTCTGTTTCTTGCAGAAAACAAATAAACCTTTTTGCTGTTGTAATCACAACGTAATAGACCCATTTAGCAAACTAATGAGAACAATAGCGTCTCATTGAAAACTAAGCACGCAGCAGATATTTGATTAAGTAAACCGTATTGATCAGTATTATAGTGGTAGAGGTTCAGTGCCTTTTTAGGATGGCAACAGTGAGAAATAAAATTAGATTGTGCCGTTGCGATGAAAGTTGGTTAGATTTTTCTTTTTCCATTGGACTTTAGAGACGAATCAATATTTTTATGTTGCGACATTGTCTTTCAAATTGCATACGTGGAAATCAAACAAACAAAAAAATTTAAAAAAAAGGAAAATTGAAGAAAGTTAAAATGAAGTTTAAAATTTGCAAAAATATATTTTCATTAGGTATCAATTATCACATTAATGTAATTCTTCAACAGAAAATATATATGATTTTTATCCCGGAAAATTGTTCTCAGGTTGTTAAAGTTACTCATTCAGTCATTTTACGAAAAGCATTCTTTCCAGAAAGACCACTATTGTTTACTAGAAATTCGTCTGCACTGATTTGGGGAAACCATGGAAAACCCAAATCTGGACGACCAGAAGGGGATTCGAACCCACGTCCTCCCGAATGCAAGGCCATAGCGTTAACCAATCACCCACCACGCACGGTGGAATATAGTGGAAACTGGCAGGTGTGAATGTGGTGAGGAGAGTACGCCGGAATAAAAAATGAATGGGAAATGACAGCCAGAATAAGAGTTCATCAACAAAGTGTGCTGCAAGGGAAAAGAATACGCCACCCATTCCGTGCTAAGAGTTTGAAGTGCCTGCCGAGCGAGGCAGCCGACAGAACTTCAAAATTTGGAAGGAAAAATTTATACAGAGTGAACTTGTCGGGCGAGGTCAGTGGCAACAAAGTGCAGTGGAAGAAAGTATAGTTATAACTGGATATAGTGGTAATACAACAACCAGAAATGAAGAATAACACCGAAAATGAAGAAATTCACGAACATTGAAATTCGAAGGTAGCCTTTCTGGGCAGTGTGATAACACGACAGGACAGCTACGAAAAGGAATGACATCAAACGTGGGAGAAACTTCTGCTCATCCGGGAGAAGTCGTCCCCTTGGTACTCTCAGTGGTGTGGAAGGCTCACTACGCATCCGGTTCCAGAAGAGTCTACTTTCGCAGAGCAGTCGGCAGTGATTAACCAGACGCTACCAGAATATTAATCTGACCTCGGTGGTGATAATCTCAATGGTAGTAACAGTGCAATTAGTTTTGATCCACGTACTTAGTAGTTAACAGGATTCAACTAAAATGAATAATGCTGGAATTATGTTTTATAAAATTTCTTTATTAATTATAAGATAACTAGCCTCAAAGCCCGACAAAAATGACGGCTTTAATGGAGTGTTCTGGCATTTACTTTCTCCGCAGTTGCTTACCTAAATAGAATTGTTACAAAATAAAGCTCATTGTAATTTATCGTTTCTTGTGCTGTAGCAAAAAGTTTCAGTTGTCAACTTAATCCAGGTTGCATTTCAGCCTAACCACAATTTCCGCTAATATTGCCGCTAGAAAATCAAAGCTTCAATCACACGCGAATTAATACATTCCCTGTATCGCATGTCAATTTCATCATGCATCGTGATATAAACTTGATCTAAAATCTTCACAGTTTCTGACACCTTTCTTTCTTAATACCTGTGATGAAGATCGACGTTTTAACGGTTGACACTGCTTTAATGCGGCTGAAATAATGACCCCAGTGAAAACGAAGGATGGTAAAAATAAATCTTAACAACTTACGCTATGCCACGTAATATTGGTTTTAATTGTTGTTTAGGTCACATAGATCGCAATCAATTTGGAACTTCTTTCATTCAAACCAAGTAATGATTTCTGTAAAAAAAATTAATATGCCAATTTAAACGAAATACATACTTTTCTTTCAGTGTTCTGGCAATTTATTTCTTGTCAATTGCTCAACTAAATAAAATTGATATAAAATAAAACTCAGTGTAACTCCTGGTGCCTTGCGCTGTAGCAAAAGTTTTCCGTTGCCATCCTGGTCCAGGTTGAATTTCAACCTAATCACATACTACGCTAAACTTGCTGCCAGAGAAACAATGCATCAATCACAAGCATATTAATACATGTAATGTATCTCATTTTAGTGGCAATTATGCATCTCGATATAAACTAGATCAAAAATGTTCATGCGTTCTAACAACCTCCTTTTTGGTTATCCGTGATTCAGATCGATATTACACCGGGTGAATGGCTAATGCACTTACATACGGGTGAAATATGTTATCAGAGAAAGCAAAGGATATTAAAAAAAATTCTTAACAACTTACATCATGCCTGATAATATTAGATTTAATTGTATTCTAGGCTGTATAGATTTCGATCAGTGCGGAACTACATTCGTTCAAACGAAGTAACGATTTAAGTAACGGGACACTCATGAAAATAATTGGTATTATTAAAAAAAAAATAATAATTTACTCATTCCTCCGCTGTAACGTCAAGTGCCGTTTCTAATAACAATCTAATCAAAACTGCCGGTAACATTTCTAATCGAAAATTAAAGGCTTTGTCTTACATATCCATTGTCAAATATTTTAATACTTTACTTCGAATGAATATTAAATAAATATAAGGAACTAATAGATATTATGTCGATTTAAACGGAATACGTACTTTTCTTAATGCATTCTGACAGTTAATTTATTCCCGGATGCTTAGCTAAAAAGAACTGAACGACATCTCTGGTCGTAAGTTGTACAACAAAGGCGAAAAGCGTGACGTCAAAGCCTGACATGATAATGTTACGTCATGGCATCACAGAACATCGTGACCAAATAAGAATAGCAGGTTATATATGCACGCATAATAAAGGCAATACGGGCACAGATAAGTTCCTAGCTGTTGAACTATGATGTAATTGGGAGAGAAAAAAAAATCAGCTTAAAGGGTCCCTCTTTTAATCATGGCGCTGCAGGAAACAAAGTTTTACTTGAATGATGTATTTCGATGGCTCCCCCTACGAATGGAAATTATTCGCAGCGTATTACTTTGCGATCCGACTCCCCCTGTGGACGGACAGAGTCGGGCCGAATCAAAGTGTCGGCTGCTCAGAGACTGACTGTCGGCGCTCATTTGTTATTCAGAACGGCGAGCCCGCACACAGACGCGGGATTCAATCAAAAAGAGCCTCTGCGTCAGATGTGAAGGAAACTGCAAGTAAAATACTGGGGACCGACTGCGGCTTGTTTGCCGAACGACCAGCTCGTTCGGATCGGCGGCGCTGAAATATGTATCGCAGTCAGTCTGCGTCGCTTCGCTATCCCGCTTGCTGAATAAATTTCAGCCTGTTGTGTTGCAGCTGCATCATTTGCGTAATACCTAAAAAATGTTGTGGCCAAGAACTGCTCGATTAAAGGAAAACTTCGTAGTTACACATTCTAAAAGGCTTCTTACAGAAAATCATCATATATATTATTTCTAAAAGGTGTGTTTCTTTTTTTGTTTTTGTTTTTTTTGTGGCGAGCGGGAGCCACTTATTTTCGTTCATACCTAACCAAAAGCGATAAATGAGATATAATTTTAGATATTAAGGACTCAGTTTTTGTAAAATCGTATTTAAGAAAGGTTTTTTTTTTTTTTTTTTAATTCGACTCTTAAAGGGAAAAAGTGTTATATCTATCAAGGTCATGGGTTTGACAGAGTTCAGAGCGAAGTAATATATATATATTTCGCAGAGATATCGATATATTGTGTGTCTTTTATTAATTTTTCTGCTGAGGTCTGTGACTCTTTGGCTTCCGGGAAGGGACAGCTTCAGATGTTTATGTCAAAGTAGATGGCTGCGGGACAGCATACATCATGTAAAATCAGAAATACGTTAATACAAATGAGTCACTTGTTCTTTCAACCTAATAATAACCACCAGCATCGAAATTCATCGTGCTCTATTTGCGAAATTTTTGGAAGGATCAGTGTTTTCTTATAAAAATATTTAAAGTCGGAATTTTCAAAGGGGTCATGTAGTACACAGTTTTTTAAAAATATTTATATTTGTTGCAAATTAAATGTGTTCTACAGGTAATTATTGACCTTATTTATTCAACACAAACAGAATGAACTGGAATCAGCATACAAAATTTCTCTGAAAGAAAGTATGCTATGACACACTTATTACGAAAATCTTAAAATTGTGTTGCTGAGCCACAGATCTTATGTGAGTATTATGGTTTCTACCATTCATATTGGGAACAGTACAATAGGGAAATAGAACCTGGGCATAATGTGTTTTCATATGGTGAAAGAATTAAATGAGATGTATAAAGGGATTCATATATACCTCTTTTTAGGAATTTAGGGTACTTTTCTTGTTTTGTTTTTGCTTCTGGCTTTACACCTCATCGATGTCATTAGTGACAAAAAAGGCCTGGGTGGCAAGGAATGGGAAGGAACCATACCGGCATTTGCCTTGTGTTATTTGGGGGAACCATGGAAAACCCAAACCATGATGGCTGGAAAATAGAAACGAACCCACGTCCTCCCGAATGCGAGGCCAGAGCATTACCTTTCACCAACCACGCTCAGTGTGGGTTATGACACAATCTTTAATTTACATATATTAGAACTTTACAAGTAAAACGGAAAATATGATTAATTGTGTTGAAAGGAAAGATGTACGCAATTCTAATACCAGAAAAGATAAAGATGCAGACATTTCTCAGAGCAGGTTAAAGAAACTTAAAAGCTGACACAGTTTCATTGGAATTAAACTATATAGTTAGCTCTCCGTAAATTTTAGAGACAGCCCAATAAAACTGTTCGATAAAACATTAAAAAAAGTGGCTGTGTTACTATTACTACCATTATTATTACTCCGCGATTCACTAAAAGTGTTTGGCGGAGGGTGCATTGCACCTATCCGGAAAGTTAATGGTTTGGAAGGGATATACGGGATCTGCCAGGAGGCGCCCATGGGCTATTGTGCGGAACCATCCCAGCATTCGCCTGGAGTGATCTAGGAAAACCCAGATCAGGATGGCCGTGTTCTAAGACTATCTCCAATATAAAGGAATCTGAAGAAAAAATTTTCAAGGAATTATTTTATATACATTAAATTTGTTACATTATCAAGCCTGTATTGCTTATTGTATTAACCTGGATATATAATTATAATATTATAATGCCGAAGCCTATTTCAGTTCTGAATTGAGTAATGGTGGATTAGTTGATTTGTTTGTTATTTTACCTTCACTCTAAGGTGGTTAAGAACGGTAGGTGTGTAAATTAAAATTTAAGCATGTTTTAAATCTTACTTTGAAATGTGGGACATTCTAATAATTACAAATTAAGAAACAGCCCGTGAGAAGAAAGACTTAATGAACGCTTAATCCAAAGACTGGTGGTGGGTATAAGGAGAATGAATACAGATAAGCACGAACACTAAACCCACGTCATCACTTCAGCGAAGAACTTTATGAACATCGATAATAATAGAGGAAAATCTAGTTTTTTAAAAGTTGTAATTATCTGCGATTTCTCATGTGTTTTGATAACAATATTAATTTCCTGCAGCTCCAGTAATATCTATTTCTACATATAACAGAGATATTTTTAACCTTGTTGTAAAAAAATATTTCCAAGCATGTAGACAAAAACTGTAATATAACCACATCGTTACATAAAATCATAGACTATAAAGTTAAAAAATCACTCATCGTAAAAAAAAAAGTACCTTCTTCATAGCATGCTTTAATTTTTTTGTTGGGTTGAGAAGGACGGTGTGAACTGATGTAACTTACCGGGATGCTCTGGACAGTAGAAAATGAATGCAGCCATGATGTGAACAGCCACCGCGTTGGTTTCTGAACCTGAAAAATCTCGAATGATCAGAAACAATAATCAGTACTGGCAGAAAAGCCATTGACCCATCAAAGATTCTTCTCAAAGTGTATCTTTGAGTAACTTGGTAATAGTGCAGTTTGTGTAATACCAGATAGTAGGGATGGCGATCTGAGATCGATTAATTGAAGAATCGATCTTTTGGGTCAAAAAATCGAATTTTTTAAATCGATTTAAAGAACTGAATCGATCCAATGAATCGATATTTCACCCTTCAAAATCTAATGTGAAAAAGCACTTTCTACATGTAATGCACTTGCACATGAAAGTCAGGGTTTAAATGAAGAATTTAAACACTATTTATCGCAAGCAGTTGTGCACCTGAAGTATGATACTATACTGGCAAGAAAAAAAAAAAGGATCCCTTTATCATCACGTTTATTCAAACAGCCAAGAAGTATAACTGTGTAGTGAAGTCATCAGTACCTTGCGAGCGTCCTTTTTTATTGCCAGCAACATCGCAAGTGATGAGTGGATCCTAGTAGACTGAAAAGCTTGAACGATAAGCACTGGGAACTGTAAACAAGTGTGGCAACTGAAGACGTACGCGGTCCATATTAAATTGAATATTTAGTCTTTTCAGTAGAGAGAGAGAATTTGGAAATTACGGCAACAAACATTTCTAAAGTTTAGCAACTCGAGAGACAGCTGGTGGCTCCTTCGGACTGGTAACAAAGTTATCGTTTAATAAATATGTGATGAACCCACCACAGTTCCACAATGGGACCAGGTTCGAGTCATGCACTGCACGGACCGGCCGCCTTGACTGCGGCTTTAAGGCGGGTTTCCACAGACACGTAGGCGAATGCTGGGACACTCACCAATTTCCGCGTCATAAACTACACATTTAATATACAAACTAAAATGTAAGTTACATGAATCGAACATGGATGGCAACACTTAATGTCCCTCCTAGTCAAAGGTCCGGCTGCATGATTTCTACGTCCATCTGTTACTTGATTGAAATGAAATTTTTATGTGTAATGTATGCAACCCGGTAGAATAGTATTCTGCTTCTAATAATTTCACATAAATATAGCATTTCAGTCAAATAACAGGTGGATGTAGAAATCATGCATCCGTATCTTAGGCTATGTTTTGCTGCATGAACTGACAATCTCTGCTTAAAACTACCCAATGGAAACAACAAAAAAATATCTTGTAATCTTGGTTGTCCGGGTTGAACCGCGTCAATTTGTTGAAACCTAACGTTTCGGCCATCATTTTGTGGCCTTCTTCAGAGTACTGTCACGGCTGGAACTGCTGCCGCCTATATATAGCTCCCGAAGAACGCGCTAGCCGTTTGGAGTGACGTCACTCAAACTACCGCCGCCAGCGTGGCCGGTCCGATGGGGGCCTACGTCCCGCGTTTTCCTGATCAAGCATGACCATATTTGGTCAAGTTGTAGCCCGCCGTCCGCGTTCATATTATCTGGTCGTTTTTTAATTTCCAATGCTTCTCTGACACGCCGGGGCCACCATCTGCTTTCTTGAACCAATACACTTGTGTCATTGAATAAAATTGCGTGCCCACTGTCAGCAGAGTGTTGCGCTACAGCTGATTTGCTGATGTCGTTATTTTTAAGATGTCTCATGTGTTCACACAGCCTTTCCTTGACTGTCCGTCCAGTTTCGCCGATATAAACTTGGCCACAGCTACAGGGTATCTGGTATACGCCCGCTGTCTGCAACTTCTCCCTCTTGTCTTTGACTTTTAAAAGCACATCAGAAATCTTCCTAGGCGCTCTGTATATTGGACGGATATTTTTCTTTTTTAAAAGACGGCCGATTTTATTCTGAAACCTTCTTTGTGGTTGCGTTACGTCGACGACACATTTGTTATCTGGCCTCACGGGCGAGAATCCCTCCAGGCTTTTTTCCAACATTTAAATAGTGCCCACGACAAAATTAAATTCACCATGGAAGTTGAGGTGGACAAACAACTTCCTTTTATGGACGTTATAGTGAAACGGAAGGAAGATGGCTCCCTAGGGCACGGAGTTTACCGCAAGCCCACGCACACCAATCGCTACTTGCATGCAGCCTCTCACCACCATCCAGCAGTGAAACATGGAATTTTAAAAAACATTAACCGTCCGTGCTTCCATAGTCAGCGACGAAGCGAGCATAGCCGCTGAAAGGAAAATGTTAAAGGAGACGTTTCTGGCCAACGGCTACAGCCTTGACGTCATCAATAAGGCCACTGCAAGGCTTGCACCTCGAGCATCACCCTGTGTTCCTACACCGGAAGCCGAAGCCAGAAGACGAACAGACGGACCCACGGCAGTATTACCCTATGTCCACGGGGTGACGGATAAAATCGGCCGTCTTTTAAAAAAGAAAAATATCCGTCCAATATACAGAGCGCCTAGGAAGATTTCTGAAGTGCTTTTAAAAGTCAAAGACAAGAGGGAGAAGTTGCAGACAGCGGGCGTATACCAGATACCCTGTAGCTGTGGCCAAGTTTATATCGGCGAAACTGGACGGACAGTCAAGGAAAGGCTGTGTGAACACATGAGACATCTTAAAAATAACGACGTCAGCAAATCAGCTGTAGCGCAACACTCTGCTGACAGTGGGCACGCAATTTTATTCAATGACACAAGTGTATTGGTTCAAGAAAGCAGATGGTGGCCCCGGCGTGTCAGAGAAGCATTGGAAATTAAAAAACGACCAGATAATATGAACGCGGACGGCGGGCTACAACTTGACCAAATATGGTCATGCTTGATCAGGAAAACGCGGGACGTAGGCCCCCATCGGACCGGCCACGCTGGCGGCGGTAGTTTGAGTGACGTCACTCCAAACGGCTAGCGCGTTCTTCGGGAGCTCTATATAGGCGGCAGCAGTTCCAGCCGTGACAGTACTATGAAGAAGGCCACAAAATGATGGCCGAAACGTTAGGTTTCAACAAATTGACGTGGTTCAAACCGGACAACCAAGATTACATTGACAACGACCGCGGAAGTCTGCGCACCCACTTAAAAAAATATCTTGATTACAAACCAAAATGAGAATCAAGGCTTTGTTTGCTACCAAAGTGTCCATTCGAATATAATAACGTGTCGTGTCTACTGAACTGAATACATGAGCAAACTGGCAGTCACGTTTTCCTGAATTGTTCTAAAATCATATGTCAAGTTTCACTTCGAATGTTCGAAAGTACTAGTAATCAATTAAAAAAAAAACAGGTGTATTAATGAATAGTAATAAATAATCCAACTTGTGTAAACCGTTGACTGAATGATAAACTGTTATTAAGCTATTATTTAAAGTTCAAGATTTTCAAAATATAATTACAATCTGTTGAACATTTAAAATAGTATGAAATAAATTTAAAAAATACGAGCAAAAAATTCAACAGTCGTTGCAAAGTAAGGTACTTACTGTTAGAAATTCTGAAATAAACTGTTGATACGTTTCATTAAAAATAAAAACTTGTCTTCTTTCACACACAAATCTGAATTACTTTATTACCAAGTTTTGTATAACCTTGTGAGCTAGCGGTGTATCATTTAAAATCGTCTTATTACATAATATATTTAATACCACAGTCGTTTGCTAAAAGAATTTATCGCAGAGCGTAATCAGTAAATGATATGACCCACGATTCGGATTAGGATTCATTGGTGGATATGAGATGGGCGAAGAGAGTGTTGGGAATGTATAAGTCGTATATTGGTGATGAATCTATGATGGTTATTGAGAAAAAAAATTACGGTTGGTATAGGAAAGTTTTCTTTTGTAGATAGGGGAATCAGGGGTTGGAATAAATTACTGAAGGATAATTTACAAAAAACAGTGAAAGAATTTAAAATTAAAAGTCATAAAAGCGAAAGTAAGTAGGCGGTGATAATCCAAAGAAATTAAACCTGATACGTATATCAGTGTGTAATAATGATATCTCTTTGGGATGCAAATATACCTTATGTCTTCATCAAGTGATATTAAGTGAGTATTAAAGCAATTTAAGTTTTTACATTTTAGGTATACTCATGATGAAATACATACATTCACACATATACACGCATAGAAGCCGTAACGGGAACTAACTCAAAATTATGTAGCGAATATTCATTGGTTAACGCGAGCTTCAGTGATAGCATCAAAGAATCGTCAACTGCGCATGCGCAGAACATTAAGTGACCATGTGCGGAACGTTGCTGCGCATGCACACTTAACGCGTAACGGAAAAAAATTATTCTACCGCACCCAAAATTATGAAACAGGAAAACACATGCATAGAAAAATTGACAGTGGGGCATATGCCTCGGCACAATTAAATTAAATTACTGGACACGCGATAAATAACGCAACACAAGAGATTGACATCTTCTTTTTGCCCATACCTGCAGTAACATTTATCTTGGAGAATGCTTATCCATTTCTTGGTAATCAATATTTAAATATTTTTACGTCCTCATCTTGATCTCAGTCCAGTGGTCAGAGATTTAATTGAATAATAGATGTTTGTAATATTATCAATAGTGTGCAACATTTCAACGCTACTTATCGTATATTTCAATTGAACATCATCTAAAAATCTGAAAAAATAAAATATCTGTCCAGCACAGAAATATATATCTGTTAAACAAAAAACAAAAAAAGCCTATTATTGGATAGTATCAAACTAGTTTCGGGAATCCAAAAATAAGTTTCAAGAACACTGTCAAAGATATTTTAGAGAATATCTGTCAGTTAATTTTTTATACCTTTGTAAAAACCTGGTTTTATCCTTTTTTTTTTTGATCAGATTGCCTTTCACAAACCTAAGCTGCTATTTAAGTACAAATAATATCAAGTCTTGTTTTTCAGCTGTAAAGAATTACTTCTGACTTGGTCTTTGAGATTCCTCACCGCATGATGGTGAGTGATGGTGGGCACTACGTAGTCCCGTGTACAGCAGGTGAGGTGTTTGCTGGGAATGTTGTAATTCCCCACCGGAGGGATCAGACGCCGGATAAATCCGAGCAGGGTGATCGCTCACGATAGGGTGATTAATCGCGCTAATTGATGCCGCTATTCGTTACGCCGGCCAGTGACAAGTGTGGCGACCGATAAATCAGTGCGCGGTGCGCGGGGGCCAGCGACCGTGGGGTCATACACGCCATCACGCTGCAAGAAGCGTAGCATCTCTGCTTTCGATAACGCTTTACCACAAAAGAGAGCACAACGTTCCCCAAATTTCGACTGGCTATTGTTTACTTACTTGGTAATACTTGTATTACAACTAGATACAATCTGCGCGTTACGTCTGTAAGGAAAAGTGCATATTTTAGTGTCTGCGAAACACCTGCTGTTTCCTTACTCTCATCGACTGTTACTGCTTGGCTCCTATTGGATAGCACGTTGATACTTAATACTAGTGTTCATTTCATTCGCCGATTAACTCAAGGGGTGTTACTCAAATTTGTGGTCCATCCAGATAAATGAAATCGTACAATATCCGTTCTTCCATACTGGTAACTAGTCACAGGTTTAAGTAGAAATAAACTTCCATTACCTGAATGCAATTGATAACAGAGCTAACTGCCATTTCTTTCCATAGACTAACTAATAACTTTCTCTCGTGTGCTCGATCGATGGAACATGGCTGCTGGTTGATTGCAAAATAAAATCTCTCACTTCCTCCTGTTACAACGTATCTGACAGTAGCGAAATACTGTGAAATAAATCTTTACTTACTAGTTGGTTTTTTCAATGAATTCCAAGTCTACAGATGTAAAATATTGTACCAGTAACAAAACAGAAAGTAATCCCCTAAGCAATGCGACGGTAATTGCTGCGTGTTTAATGAGTGTATCGTGGTGAGGTTCATGGCAGCATTAAGTAAAAGTGGCAAAGTTTCGATTTGTCGCTCATTCCTCCACTGTCATGGATGTACCTTCAGTTTAACGTGGAATCCGAACGTCCTAGTGTAGCTCATATAATCAAACTCAATTCTTGAAAATTTCTGATTTCAACGGTATTTGGTCCCAGGACCACAAACTTTAAAATTAGGTTACTTCAACACTGAGCTACTAAAGCGCTCCCTTTCGCAACATTAATAACCTTTATTTACAAACACTATGCTGTATTTTCGTGTAAAAAACTAGAAAAGCGCTAATATTAGAGCAAATTTTATACCTCGCCTTTAATTAATGGGCACTCAAATGAAAAAATGGGTGATTCTTTCAGCGTAGCAGGTTGCACGCTGTTATCTATTTGCAGGTACAGGCAGTTTTAATGATGTGTTGTACTTTTCTCATTGTCTGTCCGAAATTAGAACTGCAAAAGGTACTCTAATCACTACATGCAAATTCAAATACAACTACCGTGAAGGGCTGTGTGACATTACAGAAGAAAGATCTTTTTTAAAAGAAAGAAAACTTTAAATACTGCTTCTTTTTAGTTAAATTTACAATTTGTCTGTCGGACGGTTTATTTCATGACTCGGCTACTATCATATTAGTGCAGATGATCATTCTAAACAAATAATGTGTATACGTTGTGATTATTCCACTTATATTCGGTTCATCACTCTTATTTTCCCTCGGTTCAGCTCATTAAAGGTAACAAGAAATTGGGATCAAGGAACGGGAAAAAAAAACCTGCCACAACCTTTTGAAGGAACCATCCCGGCATTCACTTGGACGGATTTGGCGATAGCGATTTCTAGATGGCCAGACAGGATTTGCACCCACGTCCTCCCGAACGCCAAACCCGAGCGTTGCCTCTCCACAAAGGAAGTTCAAAACGTGAAGTATCGAGGGATGTGAGTAAATAACAAGAATGTACTAAGAGTATTAGTTTTCGTCTCATACGAAGATGTATGTGTTAAGGTTCTAACGGTCCTAGCGTATCTTCACTTACTTCTTATTGAGCCTTTTGTCCGTTATCTACTCTTTAAATACTTAACACTAAACATACATCACTGTTTCAGACCGCTACTTTTACTATTACGTCACATTACTTGTTGTCGTCTTGACCGTATCATCTTACCAAATTCAGTATTCTACACCGTCAGTTATTATCAATCCATACTTCCTACGTAGCCTCCTCAGTCGTATTTTTGTGTACAAATAGTATATCTGCCTTTACCTGTAAGGAAGCAATCACACTCCAACTTTATCTCTTTTACTAGGAGAAATTGAACCATTAGTTCATCAACATTAACTACTTCGACTTCCCACTAACCTTCACGTTTGTTTTAGAATTATTTTTACGTAGTTTTAATGCATTCAGCTTTCTCTGAATTCTCATAAACCATAGTACATTCATCTATTATTCTTTTGCGACTC